>CASHTH010003282.1:0-121594 GCA_030341885.1 Geodia barretti
ATACCAAGCGGCTTAAGAAATTTCGGCAATCCTGTCTCGGGCCTGCATCAATCGGGTGGTTGTTCCGAACTTATACTCGGCGTGTAGTCTGAGACACAACTTTCGCCCCGCCTCGTCGCCATAGGAATGGGATGATTTATATGAACGACTCTTCGCGCGCGAATCGTAGTGTTCAGACGTTCATTGCTCATGTTACGGCTGGAACGCTCCTCTGATCTACAGATTTTTCATCTGATGAGTGGTTTTTCAGAAATTACTTAGTACGTAACTATGTATAGTAAAGCATAGTAATTCAATAAAAACTTTAGAGGAGTAATCTCATATACGGAACATAGGATTCTGCATTTCCAAATCCCAACTCAGGTACTGCGTAGATTCCGAACCAAGCTGCGGTGTGGTGACCATGATGGCTACTTCTCTTGAATTTGTATCGCTAAACATGGAATTTCCTCAGCCTATCTCGTTATGCTTAGTAGCGGCCACAATGATACGATCACCTGGCCCAGAAAACTGCAAGTTTCTGTAATGTTGTCAATCCCGTTATCCACACTGACCGTCTCAAGCCAGATCTGCCGATCCAAATTCGAAAGATATGATCCGGGAAGATTGACGCCATTTTGTGAAACCAGAAAGCGATTGTGGGAACACCGAGAAGGCGGATGCGCGCGGCTGGAGTCCGGCACGCGTTCATGCCGGGCGTCAGCGAGAAGAGGCTGGAAAAAAGCGGCACGAAGGGAGAAGGACAAGTGCGCAAAGTTCAGGCTCTTGGCGGCCTGGACAGGAAGAAGGGCCACAGCATACGCAGGATATCCAGGGATCTGAAAACCGCCTACTCGACTATCCGCGACTGGCTGCTGCGATGCGCGAGCCGCGGACTGAGGGCAGGTTCAACGCGCGTGGCCCAAGGGGCGAAGAGCTCGGGCGCTCAGATCATCCTGCGCGTGCGGCGACCCGGCTCAAGAGAGGCCGAAAAAGAGTGTGGCTTTGAGACCGGCTCGTGGCAGATGGACATGTAACCGAGATGATCCTGGACGGGTCTGGCGTAACCGCAGGCGCGAGCACGCTGCGCAGGTGGCTGCGCAGGATCGGTTCCTGGAGAAAGGACAGGTACGTCCCGTACAGGTCAGTCTCCAAAGAGGGGCAGGAGAGTTCAAAAAGGAGCCGGGGAGCGTCTGCGGCCAGAGGCGCGCGTACGCCTGGACCGGCTCTGCCGAGGACGAGGCCGCGATCCAACGGTCCCAGAACCGCACCGCCTACGGGTGGAGGTGCCGACCGGGGGGCGCGAGCAGGTCAGGCATCGCTTCTCAAGGGATGCTCTGTCAGGATATGTCGGCGCGGATGTCAAAGACGAGCTGCCGTAAAATAAAGATCGTGGAGTCGACAAACTCGGAGACGTTCCAGGATTCCATGGTAGGAGCATCCGCAGCCCGGTGATCGTCCGCGTCGTATTCATGAGTCCTGACAACGCCCCCTACGCGACAAGTCGAAGTCGCGGTCATGAGTGTACGTGGCCGCTCCAGCACCGGGGGCTACGTCGAGCGTGGAGTTGTCTCCCGCCCTACACTCCGCAGCTGAACCCCGTCGAGACCGTGTGGAGTACCAGCTGTAAGATGGAGGCTTGCCGCAGGTTCTTCGGTCACTCGCGAGCTGAAGCGGCGATAACCGCAATCCTTGAGCAGCGAGATGGCACAGCTCAAGCACTACCTTGTAGCATCATCAAACCTGCCTGTACACAAATACACGACTCTGCACTCCAGCTAGACGTACGACAGTCGCCACGCCCACAGTTCCAGCATTTCTGTATCCAGGCGGATGAAGGACGTGGAGAATAATGTCACATGGTGGTCAGTGCCTAGCAGCATTTTCGTCAAATGAGCGGATGTTCTGGCCAGTACTATGCTGGATGGTCTGTTAGAAGAATTAGGTAGTTCTCTTTTAGGACGAGTTGGTTGTCATCATTGATAATAAATTTGTCGGCATGAATGCCGTCAAGCGTATATAGAGAAATTTGCCTGTCAAGCAATTTGTTCTGTGCAGATAGGGTAGTAACTATTCTAGTCTTATCACCATCATCAATGCTGTAATCTTCTGGAACAATATACCATGCCCCAAGATTCTGGTCAAAAGAACCGGCATCATCAAACATATCGTCTATATAATGTCCATTGAAAGGCGGGTCGTCAGATGAAATGGCCATACTCTGTCACATAGATGACGTGCCCAGCCGGATCTGTCGCCGTTGAAGACAGACTGCACCACGGACCTGCTAACCCATGTGAGTCACGCCGGATACGTCCCAGCCGGATATGTCGCCGTTGAATGCAGATGCACCACGGAACATGCTACCCATGTGAGTCACGCCGGATACGTCCCAGCCGGATATGTCGCCGTTGAATGCTTTTGTGCTGTGGAACATATTCTGCATGACAATCACGTCGGAGGTATCCCAGCCGGACATGTCGCCGTTGAATACTTTGGCGCCGTGGAATAGGCTACCCATGTGAGTCACGCCGGATACGTCCCAGCCGGATATGTCGCCGTTGAATGCGGTGGCGCGCTCGAACATGCTGCTCATGTCGGTCACGCTGGAAGTATCCCAGCCGGATATGTTGCCGTTGAATGCTTTTGCGTCGTGGAACATCTCTCGCATGTCAGTCACGCCGGAGGTATCCCAGCCGGACATGTCGCTGTTGAATGAGGTGGCACCCTCGAACATGCTGCTCATGTCAGTCACGCCGGATACGTCCCAGCCGGATATGTCGCCGTTGAATGCCTTTGTGCTGTGAAACATATTCTGCATGTCAATCACGCTGGAGGTATCCCAGCCGGACATGTCGCCGTTGAATGCAGCGCCAGCGCTGAACATGTCACTCATGTCGGTCACGCCGGAGGTATCCCAGCCGGATATGTCGCCGTTGAATGCAGAACGGCCACGGAACATGTTGCTCATGTCGGTCACACCGGAGGTATCCCAGCCGGATATGTCGCCGTTGAATGCTTTTGCGCCGTGGAACATCTCTCGCATGTCAGTCACGCCGGATACGTCCCAGCCGGATATGTCGCCGTTGAATTTGGTGGTATGAGAAAACATACCGTTCATGTCAGTCACGCCGGATACGTCCCAGCCGGATATGTCGCCGTTGAATGCAGCGCCAGCGCTGAACATGTCGCTCATGTCGGCCACGTCGGAGGTATCCCAGCCGGATATGTCGCCGTTGAATGCAGCGCCAGCGCTGAACATGTCGCTCATGTCGGCCACATCGGAGGTATCCCAGTCGGATATGTCGCCGTTGAATGCAGAACGGCCACGGAACATGTTGCTCATGTCGGTCACGCCGGAAGTATCCCAGTCGGATATGTCGCCGTTGAATGCAGAACCGACATCGTGTAGACGGCTCACTTTAATCGTTTTGGATGCATCCCAACCAAACATGCTGCTCATGTCGGTCACGCCGGACACGTTCCAGCCGGATATGTCGCCGTTGGATGCAGAGCGACCGCCAAACATACCGCTCATGTCGGTCACGCCGGAGGTATCCCAGCCGGATATGTCGCCGTTGAATGTAGAGTAATCTCCAAACATATTGCTCATATCTGTCACGCCGGAGGTATCCCAGCCGGATATGTCGCCGTTGAATCTGGTGGCGCGCTCGAACATGCTGCTCATGTCAGTCACGCCGGAGGTATCCCAGTCGGACATGTCGCTGTTGAATGCGGTAGAACCAAAAAACATACCGCTCATGTCAGTCACACCGGAGGTATCCCAGCCGGATATGTCGCTGCTGAAGTAATAGATCCTCTTGAACATACCGCTCATGTCAGTCACGCTGGAGGTATCCCAGCCGGATATGTCGCTGCTGAATAAGGTGGCACCCTCGAACATGCTGCTCATGTCAGTCACGCTGGAAGTATCCCAGTCGGATACGTCCCAGCCAGATACGTCCCCGCCGGACATGATGATGATGATGTTGAATGAGATGGCACCCTCGAACATGCTGCTCATGTCAGTCACGCTGGAGGTATCCCAGCCGGATATGTCGCTACTGAATAAGGTGGCACCCTCGAACATGCTGCTCATGTCAGTTACATTAGAGACATCCCATTTGAGGAGCCCACCGCCACCGAACGATGTGCCCACATCACCATTCTTCTCCCTGTCAGTCACTCACAGACGTGTGTCCAGTCGCCTAGTTGGTTGGTAGTCAGAGAATGAATGCAGAGGCTGCTCTCGAAAAACAAACATGCTTCCCGGCTGTCAGTTACATCAGAAAGATTCGGGATATCAGTCGCCTCATTAGTCATGGAAGAAGCGTTGAAAAACATATGCTGCATGCTCTCCCATTTTATATCTCCCCACTGCACAACTGACTTGAGGAGTTCAGGGGTTACATCACCGTCTCCAGAAAAATGGAAGCGTGTGAGGTCGCCTGATATTTTAACGGTATGCTCTCCTGCGAAGGCGTATTCATGAGCCTGCACTCCGTTAGTACTAACACGGGTACTGTTGCCATCACCCCAAAGTATGGTGGCGCCTCCGGAAGATACCTCCACTGAGAATCCAATAGATGGTGCGTTTTCGGTAGTTCTCCACGTGGTGATAAACGAAGTCGTGTCGGCCGGGTTCATAGTCTGGGCATGAGCACTTCTAATATGGCCAATTGGAATGGAGTATTGTATGTCGCCAACAAGATCACTTGCGCCGGTATGAATGCAAAAGGCAAATGGCACCATAAAGAGAACTATTCCGAAAACGACAGCTGTGCGTGACGTTCTATATTTCAACTACTTCATTAGCAATCATGCTCGAATAAATATTTCAACGGCAAGCACCGATCTCGTTGACGACCCCGAGCTGCGCAACGTCCAACACGTCTCGCAGGAGGACGAGTGCCGTCACCGTTCAAGGCGGTGCGGACTCTATAGCGCCGATCAAAAATCTGAGCAGATGCGCGCCGCCTTCTGTGGGACCAATTTGAGTCTGTCCAGCTTGGATCTCACGGTCTGATAATACGTGATGACTGCATTGCACATGTCGGCAACGTCCGATAATATCTGAGACGAGCAGGGTCTGTTTTCCTTGGCGCTACGCACTCCTCGACCGCGTGAGGTACGGGGATCCCTTCGGAAGGTAAATGATCTGATGCTTTGTTCTCTTCCGTAGCAGCTTCTTGAAATGACGAGTTCGCGCGGATGCGGGAGCTCCTGTCCGTCACACCACCGTCACCTTCCGAGTGCCTTCTGCATCTCTTGAGGGACCCGACGGCTGGTGGGGCGCGTCAAACCGTTCATGCGTCCAGAAAGAAGAACTACTCCCGTCCTGGCACGATAGCGCTGTACATCACGATCCTCCTGTGGCTTCCTGTGTACTGCACGACTATCGCTATCTCTTCATCCCGCGGAGAGACCAATACTTGCGCCCGGATCTGCACATCGCTGATAAAGACGGCTTCGTTCTCGCCATGGCCTGGTAAGTTACTCGCGCGTCGGCTGAGGTGGACAAGTTGGGCGCCTGAAGTGGTAAGTATCCGAGCGCTTGACGTTCATAGACGGCCCATGGCCCTTACGTGGGCAGTCGCCACAGGAGTGGCGAGCCAGCAGCTCAAGTATTTCTACCTGTTCAACGCCTAGGGGGTGGTAAGTTACTGTGACCTGGATCGGGCTGGAAGTTTGTGACCTGACTGCCGGCAGGACTGTAACAGTAATCCCAGATGTGCTCACGGAGCCACGGGATCTGGCGGTGGCTCGGGCTGAATCGTAATATTCCGATAGATTGCTATTAGCGTGGCAATTTTCATATACAGTTGCGTCACCGGAAGGACTCCGCCGCGCAGCTTCAGAAAGCTTGCCAGCTGCGCGTTTACCAGCGCCCATGCGTTAAACAGCGTCAGCGAGTACAGAAAGCAGAAAGCCTGGCAGGCCTACTGCTGCCGAACGATTTTGCCCTGGCATCTCTACCAGTCTGTAGCCATTGTCTCGATGGTCCACCTTTTGGAATCTTCCTCGACATCAATCCACGGGACATGGTGGCAAACGCAATGTACGATCTTTCAGACGTGAGTAGTAATGGCCAGAACAATCGCTCATTTGCCGAAAAATAATGCTAGGCACTGACCACAATGTGACATTTCCCCACGTCCTTCAATTTTTTTCTGGATACATGCTGTGGAACGGCGCGACTGCCGTACCGCTATTGGAGGGCAGAGTCGTCTTGTAACTGGTAAGGCAGATTTGATTTATGCCCTACAAGGTAGCCTTTGAGTCTGTGCCCATCTCGCGCTCAAGGATTGCGGTTATCGCGCCTTCAGTCGCCGAGCAGACGGAAGAACTGACGGCAAGCCTATTCTTCAGGTCCCTCCACACGCGTTACGACAGGGTTCAGCCTGCGGAGTGTAGGGCGGGAGAAACTCCAGCATCGACATCGCCCCCAGGTGGACCTCCACGTACTCAACTGCACCGGCCCTTTTCGACTTGTGGTTAGGGAGGCGTTGTCAAGGACCTATGAAAACAGAGGACACGGTACCTGCGGCATTCTCAGGACATTCCGGAAACGTCTCCGGGAGTTCGTCGAATCCACGATCTTTATCGCAAGCTCGTTCTTGGGACATCGCGCCGAATATCCTGAACAGACCTCCTCCCTTGAGAAGATTGTCCTGACCTGCTCGCGCCCCCCGGTCGGCCTCCACCCGTTAAGGCGGGTGGTTCTGGGACACTGTGGACCGCTGGGCCTTCGTACTAGGCAAAAAAGACGGTATGTCGTCCTGGCGTATTTGGGCCGCGCGCTCTCCCCGACCTCCCTTTGACTCCTCTGCCTCTCTTTGGAGACTGAGACCGTACGGGACGTACCTGATCCTTTCTCCAGAGAACCCGATCCTGCGCAGCCATCCTGCCGAAGCAGTGCGCAGCCATGACAGGTTAAGCCAAAATCCTTCCGGATCAATCTCGGTTGACAATGTCCATCTGCCACGAGCCGGTTCAAAGCACACTTTTCCTGGGCTCACCTTGAGCAAGGAGCCAGAATGTGGTACGGATGATCAGGAGGGGGGGGGCGATAAGGACTTCGCCCATATGGCCTCGCGTTGAATATGCACGCAGTCCGCGGTCGCCGCATCCGCAGCAGCCAGTCGCGGATTAGTCGAGTAGGCGGGGTTTCGACCCCTGGATATCCGCGTATGCTGTGGGCACTATCCTGTCCAGGGCACGCCAAGACCTGAACTTTGCCACCTTGTCCTTCTCCCTTCGCTCGCCGCTTTTTCCAGCCTCTTCTCGCTGACGCCGGCATGAAACGCCCGTTTTGCGGACTCCAGCCGCGCGCATCCGCCTATCGGGTGTTCCCACAATCACTTCTGGCTTACAAAATCGGCCGCATCTTCCGGATCAGTATCTTCGAATTTGGATCGGCAGATCATGGTTGAGACGGTCGGTTAGTTGGGGAACGGGGGTACGTACATTTACAGAAACTTCGAAAGTTTTTTCTGGAAACGGTGTGAGAGGATCATGGGTGGCTAAAGAATAGGGAAGAATTCTTAGAAATTATTGATGAAGTTAGTAGAAAAAGAAAGTGGTGTTGCAGGGGGGGGGCAGGTGGGGGGGGGTTGGGGGGGTTAGGAGGGGGTTTTCTTGCTTTTTTCCTTCCTTACTCTCTTCTTCTCTGCCTATGATCAGGTGCGTACTGAACCGATTGCCTTGTCAGAATTAGTCATGTCTGATTTTGAGACTGGGCCGAGCGTTTTGGCACGAACTTGCGCGCGAGTTCTTTCACCCTACTGTTCTGGTGCACGGCATCAGGTACTCAAGGCTAAGTACGCTCAATCTCGGATTATTGAGTCACTGAAAAGAAGCCCATGTCAACCAGGATCAGTCCCAAGCATGGATCCGACCGGCGGAGACGTTTCTAGGCACGAATTGAGGATTTCACGCAGGATTCGTCTGCACGATGAGGACTTGTCCATGTATAGGGCCGCAGGATAAGCCGCGATTGGAGTTGACGCACTGCGCCGTGATGTACGCCTCGAATCTGTTGGTGCCGCTCTTGCGCTCTCCGCCTCTCAGGTCAGAGCCAAGTTTCTGCTGTGGCACGGTATCAGGTGCATGTCGATGGCCACATCAAGCACATCAGGCAGCATGCCAAACAGGCCAAAACTCATCCACTGTGCCCTACCGCCTGGTAAAAGTCTCAAGCGCCTTGCCCTCGTCCGTCTTGACAGGATATCGCGAAACCTATCTCGTCGCTTGGAGAATGACGTGAATATCTTGGATTCTCGATGGACTGCGCCGTGATTCTCTCATGGCGAAGCTCGCATCCGCCGACCGAAGTGTCAAGCATTGCGGACTGCAGCATGCCGACGCTAAAGTCGCTTGCGCCATATGTCGCGTTGTACCTTTTGGAGACCTCGGCGGACGGCACGATGCTTTCTCTCAGCACCTTCTCAACAGATTCATATATTTTGCCATTGTTCATCATATCGCGTCTCAGGCGATCTTTTTGGTGGTACATAAGGATCGTCTGGGCGCGCCCCATTGATCTGTTTGCATCAGGTGCTGAGATGGCACATCTGGGATTACTGTGTAAAGCCACTGTGACCCAAATCTGGCTGGAAAGTCTTGACCATCCCCATGACAGGCTCCGAAGCGTGTAGCCTGCCTGTGTCGCCCAGCACTGCAAGCCTGGCGACTCCAACGACGGCACGGCAGGAACGGCCCGTTGCGTACGCCAGACATGCGGTGCCAGCCGCGGGAATCGGATGATGAACTTCATACGGGATTTGGTGACCCAGGCAGGGATGTGGCCTACTGCCAGCCAGTAGGCATGCTACAAGCGCACGCGAAGACCGGATGCGGGCGGTGCGCAAAACACAACAGGGCCGGTCCTACGCTACGCCGTGGGATCCGACAGCCTTCCCATGAACAGGATCGCCCCCTCTCGTCGTCCTGTATTATGAATATGAACGGGTGGTTCGCGATAAACATCGGCGGCGGTTGCTTTCTGACAAGATCTAGAACCCCTGCTGTTATGGCGGCAGCCTCCGTTCCCACCTCGTTTACTTCCACGTATGCCTTGTGTATGCTTCGGACACGTACAGGCCGTTTGGCTCCACCGTCGCAATGCCAGAAAGGTCTGCCAGACATTATCAAAGACATCGACCATCCCAGACTGCCCAGATATGCAGGAGACTGTATGATGTCTCCATCGCAAACTTGGGCATGAATATATCTACCTTATGTGACTGCATGCTCTGCTTCCATTGTGCCATCTGCCCCCACAGATACTCCACTCTCCAGACTGCCTATCCCGTCCTGTCATTCGGAAGGATTACCAAGCAGCATCGACAACCGGTCTCCCACATATGGCATTCTGATGATCTGGACACTGTCCAAGATGCGTAATCGAATCTGTCCTGAACAGCATAAAATCGTTTTGACGCTTTCAGAGGGACGCTTCCAAAAGTCGTGATTGACCGTATCTTCTTCTGGAACGGCACTGTCCATGATCCATTGAAGTATATGGAGTTTTGTAATTACTAGAAGGTGTTGGCGTTTACGGCATCGGGCGTAGCACTTTCTCCTATTTTTCCATGTGTCTTCTCTGATGCCCACGATTTTATCCTATCCACGCCAGCCACCTGTAAAGTCTACGCGTTCAACATCCGCAGGTACACGCTAACGCACCGCATCAACGTACGAGTCGGACGGGACGAATTGCACAATGCAGGCCACAGCGGCGTTTGCATCTCAAGCGTGGCGTTCGGATCGCGCGGTTTACGGACGACATGAGGTGACGCGGGTCGCGTTTGGTAGCGCGCCTGCAGGTCGGGCTCAAACCCAATACCTGCCGCATCTGATCCGCGTTGTTCTCCCGGCTCCCGGGCGCCCTCGTACATGGCGGAGAACGCGACAAACATGCTGGTAGGCGAGAAGAATATGTTGCCGTCCCCTGCCGAGACCTCGCTGTAAAGTCGACCGCAAAGCCGTTGTTGGCGGCGGCTATCGCCATCCGGAATCACTGCGGGCTCTCCCTGTATGACTCCGGCCGCTTGGGATACTGCTACATCGTGTATACTGGGGTCTGTCGTAAAATGAGTCTCCCGTTCTGTATCTTGCATGGACGCTACTGGATCTACTTCCCCAGGAATGCCAATACCGCCGTACACCAACAGCACAGCTACAGGCACCGCGACGGCAACTATTGCTACTGCTATCAGGGCCCTCCTCATGGTGTCATGTATGGCCCACTGCCAGTATTATATGTGTCATGTATCCCCCTCTGCTATCAGGATCACGTATCCGGTCCACTCGTCCTCCGTGCCGTCGTTCGCGATTATCTTAAACGAGTACGCACCGGGAGCGGCCCCCGTTGCGTTGATGTGCAGCATGGCGCTGTTTGGAGCACCGCCCTGCGTCAGTGTGGGGGTGTTAAATTGGTGACCTGCCGACGGGGATCAGCGTTAAGAGCCGGTGACCTGACAGAATCGGCGGCCTAATGGGACGAAAAGAGAGGGATCAGATGGCGGCCTTAGTCGCCGCCTAGATCATGGTCTTCCGCTTGTTGGGGCCCCCATATGGACATCCGTGGCCTCGCTAGAGGTTATGCTGTTGGGTAGATCCAGATACTGTCAGACATGGTCTTATGCGGCACTTGCTTCTCCGCTTGCGTTGTCTGGCAGTTTTGCCGCCGTCCTAGCAGCATGGCAACCACGTCGCGGCAGCCGGCTCCAGATACGGTTGCCTCCTCGTTGAAGAGGCGGCCGCACGGAGCTGTGCCGTGGCAAGGTAGCGTCGACCCTCGGGCCAGCCATGGTAGCGGTATAGCGTTTGCTACCGTTAAAACTTCGGATAACATCTTACCAAGCCACATTTACCACATATTTTAATACCCATTCTGGCTTTTTTTATCAATGGTAAATGAATCGATTGTGCCAAGAGACAACCGGTTGCATGACTTGGGATACAATGAGCGCAACAGGAAAAAAGTCGGACTGTACAGCAAGCAGCTGCAACACTGCACGGCATATCTGGATCATCGCGACATAGGCGGCAAATCAGTAGGTGAGCAGGTAGAACAGGGACCGATGTTCTACTCATTTGTAGCTACCGACAGTGCGAAATGGGAGCACAACAGGGAAGCAATGCTTGAGCAGTTGAGGCTGACGGCAGAAGGAGTGAAGTACCGTGTGTCGATCATATCAGAACAGCCGTTGGCTGGTGAGATTCAATACTGTAGCGGCTACTGTAAGATGTGCGGCAAGGACTTTCAGGCGGATGGGGTTTTCTGCTGTGATGCCTGTGGGCGCGTGTTCATAACCAACCATACTGCTCGAAACGAGGGAATCCCAGTCATGGCTCTCATGAAGGCCCTAGGCATTAAGCAAGAATAATCCACAGTATTTGCGTCTTAAGGGCACCATACGGGGTGGCAAGTTGCCGAGGTACCGATTCTTCTGGAAAGCGCCGGGGTACCGCCGGCCGCTTTGGGTAGGTCTAGGTAGGGCTTGACGGCTCATGGGTACCACTGGAAAGCGTCGGGGTGTGGCAGACGGCGTGGCTTTTGGATCAGAACCAGCCTACATGGGACGGCGTGGCAACCGCGTCTCTTCCATGAGAAATGGTGTAAAGAAACCCGAACAAAAACCCGATCCGCAGGGCTGCGTGTAGTTATGTCTACCGAAGTATATAATTCCCTAAATTTTATCCTCTATAGTTAAAGGTAATCATGCTATCTACTTTGCGCCAACCGCATCTAGCACCCAAATAATAGTTATAATATGTTGGGTATTGGAAATAACGAAGATTATGTCAAAAAGCAGACCGATAGAAACCAAAAACGAATATGAGAAACAATTGGATGACGTGCTATTCGAATTTGTAGATGATGAAATGGATTATAATGCCACTCCAAATGAAATTGTTCAGATTGTTACAAACCATACACTGGCTGCAATTAACAAAGTACAGGAAATAAGGAAGTCAGAAATTTAGTTTAGCTCAATAGATCCTATGCGCAATTTCCCTGCTGCTTTACTGGCATCCTGCTCCCGGTTACATGCAGATCTGCCACGATGGGATTCCAGCAGGTTCTCCATAATGCATAGTAGAGGCCAAAATGTTTCGCTAATTTACCATCTGAATTTTTAGATGCCCGTGTCCATTAGCCGAAAGGTTTTGATCCGGGCACACATCCCGCGCCCGCATGACATCTTCACGCGCGCCGGTTCGCAATGGGGCAAGGCTTCCAAAGGGAGGCAGGTTTCTTCCCGGCACAAGCAGAAGGGCTCTTTCAGTAATCCCAGATGTGCCAGATCTGGCACCTGATGCAAACAGATCAATGAGGGCGCGCCCAGACGATCCTTATGTACGACCAAAAAGATCGCCTGAGACGCGATATGATGAACAACGGCAAAATATATGAATCTGTTGAGAAGATGCTGAGGGAAAGCATCGTGCCGTCCGCCGAGGTCTCCAAAAGGTACAACGCGACATATGGCGCAAGCGACTTTAACGCCGGCATGCTGCATGCCGCGATGCTTGACACTTCGGTCGGCGGATGCGGCCTCGTCATGAGAGAAATCACGGCGCAGTCCATCGAGAATCCAAGATATTCGCGCCACTCTCCAAGCGACGAGTGGTTTCGCAACATCCTGTCCAAGACGGACGAGGGCAAGGCGCTTGGGACTTTTAACCAAGCGGTAAGGGCACAGCTGGATGAGATTTGCCTGCTTGGCAGGTTGCCTGATGTGCTTGATATGGCCATCGACATGCACCTGATACCATGCCACAGCAAGAAACTTGGCTCTGACCTGAGGGGCGGTGAGCGCAAGAGCGGCACCAACAGATTCGAGGCGTACATCACGGCGCAGTGCGTCAACTCCAAATCGCGGCTTATCCTTGCGGCCCTATACATGGACAAGTCCTCATCCGTGCACGAATCCCTGCGTAAAACCATCAATTTGTGCCTAGAAAACGCCTCTGCCGGTAACAGTTCGGTCTCATGAAGCAAAATCGCGCAACTTGAACAGGAATTATTCTGCGATACATGTGCCTTGTTCGAAACATATTTAGCTGAGAGTATTTTCTGACAAGGCGTGAACCTCGGACTTGATCCGACTCAAGTAGATTGGAACGATCCTAGCGTAGAATACTTGCTGAAGTACTTTAAGATGACAATGACTGATCGTGATGACAAGCTTGAGTCACTGACGAGATCAAACAATCAGCTGGCATCTGAAAAAGAACAGCTGGCATCTGAAAAAGGACAGCTGGCATCTGAAAAAGAACAGATGGTATCCAAGAACAAAGAACTGGAAGAAAGGTGCTCGCACCTTGAGGCAAAATACGACAGACTCATCGAAATGTACAACAGGCTGCTTGACGGTGCCGGCAACGGCGCCGTCTCCGGCAATCCCCCGGAGGATCCCGACGCAGGATCCAAGACGACGCCCAAGCGACATCCTGAAGGTGGCAGGAGGAGCAGCTACAACGTGAGGGAGTTTGCCGGATATCCCCGGCCCAAGCCCCCTGCAATAGGCGAGAATGGCCGGCCACGGAGAGACCACGTGGTGCACGAGACGATGACTGCAGACGAGCTTGCGTGTCGCAAGTGCAGATTCACGCTATCCCAACCCACGGCCACGTACACAAAGACCACCGAGGATCTGGTGGACCGCCAATGGCAGGAGACAGCCTGGGTGATCACGCGGAGGTACTGCAAAAAGTGCCGCAGGCAGCAGGCGGCCCGGACCGGCGGCGTCCTGCCAAACGAGCACTACGGGATAAACGTCATGGCCCAGACAGTGACGCTGCGGTGCATGATCGACTCGTTTGAAAAGATCCGCAAGATATTCCACATGTTTCACGGGGTGCTCATCCCAAGGTCCACGCTGAACCACTTTTGCGACAGGGTGGCCGCCGAGCTGGATCCGCTGTACCGGGAGATCAGGAGGGATCTGAACGCTGCTAGGCTGGTCAACGGGGACACCACGGGCTGGTTCGTCAACGGCAAGGGGTGGTACGTGTGGGTCTTTGTGGGAAGGGACGCAGGCGGCAAGGAGACCGTGCTGTTTGAGATAGAAGATTCAGCCGGAAAGAAGGTCCCGATGGGCGTGCTGGGGCAATTCGAAGGCATAGTGGGTTCTGACTCGGACGGATCCTGGAACCATGTCGGCAAGACACACCAAAAGTGCCTGCTCCACTACTTCCGGGACATGTACCGCACGACAGAAAAGAACGACAGCAGCGAGTTTAACCTGTTCTTCATGGAACTGTACGGCATCCTCAAGGACGCCATCGCCACCAGGGGGCACGGATCCGACGGGGCAGTGGAGAGCCTCAAATACAGGATACGGTGCCTCATATCCAAGGAATATGAGGACAGGGATTGCCTGAGGTACGTAAAGCGGCTGAAGCGGGAAGGAGATAGCCTGTTCACTTTCATCATGAACGATGTCGAATACCACAACAACGTAAGCGAGCGGGCGCTGAGAAGGTTCGCAGAATTCCGCAAGATCCTGTACGGGAACAGGTCCGATGCCGGTGCCCGGCGAACCAAGATCCTCATGAGCGTCTACGCCACGTGCGAGCAGCGCGGCGTGAACTTTTACCAGTTCGTACAGGACTACCTGTCAGGCAAGACCAGGACAATCCCTCCCGGCCCCGCGCAGAACCAAACGGCCATCGCCGTCTGACCGTGCAATGCAGCGACACTGCAAACCCTCCATGGCGCGCGTAACCGGGGCACCTAAAACACACGGCATGCGTGGTGCGCAAAATTCCTCACCGCCGGCACAAAAAATTACCCTCAACATGGCGTGGCGCGTTATTTAGCTTCATGAGACCGATCAGTTACGAAATGCTGCTTGAAAGGTCATCCGTGCCTGAACTTCATGAAACCGATCAGTTACCTCTGCCGTCGGATCTAGGCTGGGACTGATCCTGGTTGACAGGGGCTTCTTTTCAGTGAACTCGATATCCGAGATTGAGCGCCTTAGCCTTGAGTACCTGATGCCGTGCACCAGAACCAGTAGGGTGAAAGACTCGCTGCGCAAGTTCGTGGCCAAGACGCTCGACCACATCTCAAAATCCGACATGACGAATTCTGACAAGGTAACGGTTCAGTACCACATGATCATAACAAAGAAGAAGCGAGTAAGGAAAGAAAGTGAGAGGACGAAGAACGGGGACAAGAACAGTAATCCCAGATGTGCCAGATCTGGCACCTGATGCAAACAGATCAATGAGGGCGCGCCCAGACGATCCTTATGTACGACCAAAAAGATCGCCTGAGACGCGATATGATGAACAACGGCAAAATATATGAATCTGTTGAGAAGATGCTGAGGGAAAGCATCGTGCCGTCCGCCGAGGTCTCCAAAAGGTACAACGCGACATATGGCGCAAGCGACTTTAACGCCGGCATGCTGCATGCCGCGATGCTTGACACTTCGGTCGGCGGATGCGGCCTCGTCATGAGAGAAATCACGGCGCAGTCCATCGAGAATCCAAGATATTCGCGCCACTCTCCAAGCGACGAGTGGTTTCGCAACATCCTGTCCAAGACGGACGAGGGCAAGGCGCTTGGGACTTTTAACCAAGCGGTAAGGGCACAGCTGGATGAGATTTGCCTGCTTGGCAGGTTGCCTGATGTGCTTGATATGGCCATCGACATGCACCTGATACCATGCCACAGCAAGAAACTTGGCTCTGACCTGAGGGGCGGTGAGCGCAAGAGCGGCACCAACAGATTCGAGGCGTACATCACGGCGCAGTGCGTCAACTCCAAATCGCGGCTTATCCTTGCGGCCCTATACATGGACAAGTCCTCATCCGTGCACGAATCCCTGCGTAAAACCATCAATTTGTGCCTAGAAAACGCCTCTGCCGTCGGATCCAGGCTGGGACTGATCCTGGTTGACAGGGGCTTCTTTTCAGTGAACTCGATATCCGAGATTGAGCGCCTTAGCCTTGAGTACCTGATGCCGTGCACCAGAACCAGTAGGGTGAAAGACTCGCTGCGCAAGTTCGTGGCCAAGACGCTCGACCACATCTCAAAATCCGACATGACGAATTCTGACAAGGTAACGGTTCAGTACCACATGATCATAACAAAGAAGAAGCGAGTAAGGAAAGAAAGTGAGAGGACGAAGAACGGGGACAAGAAGGCGAAGAAGGCAGATGCGCCGGAAGATCGATACATTGCGTTTGCCACCAATGCCCCGTGGGTGGATGTGGAAGAATATTCCAAAAGGTGGACCATCGAGACATGCTACAGACTGGTAGAGAACGCTAGGGCAAAGTCGTTCGGCAGCAGTAGGCCTGCCAGGCTTTTCTGCTTTCTGTACTCGCTGACGCTGTTTAACGCATGGGCGCTGGTAAACGCGCAGCTGGCAAGCTTTCTGAAGCTGCGTGGCGGAGTCCTTCCGGTGACGCAGCTGTATATGAAAATTGCCACGCTAATAGCAATCTATCGGAATATTACGATTCAGCCCGAGCCACCGCCAGATCCCGTGGCTCCGTGAGCACATCTGGGATTACTGATCCTGGCGATGTTCCGCGCATGACGCCTGCTTCGTCTACTGCCAGCACCGCGTACCCGTGCCCAGACACGCCCAGGATCGTCCTTTTCACCCTTTCCTTGAACATGTCCTGCTCCTCTGCAGGGGCGGTCTTGCGCGGCACCGGCCTAGGCTTGGAGTACGAAAGGCCGAGGCGGCGCAAGATCCTCCGCAGCGTGCGGGGTCTGGCGTGCCTGCCGGTCTCCCTCCTGATCATCTCGTTTGCCATGTCCAAGCGCCACGACGCCGGCCCGAATCCGTACCTCGAGGGATCCCTGCGCGTCCACCCCATTATCTTCTTGAGCGTCTGCGGATTCAGGATCTTCTTCCTTCCGGTCGACTTCCGGTCAAACCTTCCGCCCAGGCCGCGCCGCACCATCCGGACGAGCCAGCCGCGAATGGTGGAGTACGGCCTCATCAGTTCGCGTGCGATGGACCATATTCCATTGCCCTCCTTGCGCTTGCAGCAGGCGACTAGGATGTCCCTGGCCTTGCCGGGGGAAGACCCTTTGATCATGCGGCAAAGACAGTAATCCCAGATGTGCCAGATCTAACACCTGTGAGAGTTTAGGTCACCCCCATCATGTCCATGAAGAGCTCAATTTGGCATGGGTCAAACCCCCGTATTCTGCCGCACGCGTCATCATTTGTGCCTAAATCTACATGAAATGGCCAAAAATATCTGAGTGGAACCAACCCTCCACTCAGACACTATGTGTTGCTGATATAAGAGCAGCCGTAGTAACCGCCCTGTTGGACCTGAGAGTCGATTGTACCTTGCCACGTATGAGGGCGTCACTCAGACTGACTCAAGGTATGCGGATAGTGAAATACCGCTTTGACGGTGAATGGGAGTTTTCCGCTGGTCGGGTCCACTTTACTGCAAAGGAGGTGAGAGAATGTATTACATTGGAATAGACGTTCACAAAAAGAAATGCGTTACAACGATCAAGGGAGATGCCAAGAAGGTACTGAAGCGTACCTCGTTTGACAACGACATCACCGGAATAAACGGGTTCACCGGGATGCTCCGCAGTGACGGGTACCTGCCGGCCACGGCCGTCTGCGAATCCACCGGCAACTACTGGATCGTCCTGCACGACACGCTGGAGGCCGCAGGCATCAACACCCTGCTGGCGCACCCATACCACCTCAAGATAATCACCCAGACCGCCTACAAGAACGACAAGGCCGACTCGGAGAAGCTGGCCGAGCTGTGCAGGCTGGACATGATCCCGGAGTCGTTTGTGGTGAATGCCGCCCAGCGGGACATGCGCGAGCTGACCCGCAGCCGCCTTGCCCTGGTAGACGACACAAAGGCTCCTAGGAACCGCATCCACGCGATCGTTGCCAGATATCCCTACAAGCGCCCCCGCGGCGGACTGTTTACCGGCGACGGACTGGAGTGGCTGCAGAACCTGGACCTGAGCGAGACCGACCGTCTGGGGGTGGACACCCACCTGGCCAAGCTGGTCTTCCTGCGTGGGCGGATCGCTAGGTACGAAAAGAGGGTAGCCGAGATCGCCCGGGACGACCCGCGGGCGCGGCTCATCATGACCATCCCCGGAATAGGCTACATTACGGCGGTAACCATACTTGCCGAGATCGTCGACCACGGGCGCTTTGACAGCGCAGAAAAGCTGGTCTCCTACGCCGGACTGTCGCCGAGGCACCACAACAGCGGGGAGACGGTCAGGACGGGCGGCATAACAAAGCGCGGCTCCGTCTGGCTGCGCACCGCCATGGTCGAGGCCGCCTTCGTCGCCGTCCGGCACGACGCCCGGATAGGGGCGCGCTATCAAAAGCTGGCAGCCCGCATAGGAACCATGAAGGCAAGGGTGGCCACGGCCAGGGTCATGCTAGAATGGGTCTGGGAGATGCTCAACAGCGGCACCGAGTACAGGGGAATAAATCGGGATCTCGTCAAGCGGAAGATGCAGAAGACAAGGCGTATCGCCGAGTCCCAGGCGTAACGCCAGGCACGTCCGTCCGGGGGCGTCTCGCCGCCCCTGCACAGGCGAGGGGCGGCTCAACGCCCCCTCCCGTTCCCCCCGGCTGCCAAAAACAGTGTTGGCAGCAGCCGTCCGGCGCGCGCCGCCCGGCGCGGCAGCCGCCGGCACACTGGAACTTCCCGGGTTTTTAACCGCCTTCCCGCCGCGGCCCGGCGGGGCAACTGCGGCTCCCGCGTAGGGGGCAGCCAGCGCGGGCTGCGCGCCATCCGGCGATCCCGCCCGGGACAGGACAGGTTCCGCTCCGAGACGGGCCCGAATATTTAAAAAACCGGCCGGCCAACCTGCAACTGGACTGGACCAGACGCATTGCCAACACATGACATCTGCGGGCGCAGACGCCCGTAACACATGGGAGTCAAATGGTGGCGACTTAACCTCTTACTGGCACATCTGGGATTACTGTACAAGCATATAACACATATATTGTATTGTGTTAACTTTGATGTGGGATATGTAAGAGAAAAGATCAAGAATTGGCTTCATCGACATCCTCGTTTATATGCCTTCTACAAATTAGATAAGTTCCGAGTAATTACCACGCGTCTGAGAGGGCTGCCTGACTTTGTTATCATCGGCGCACAGAAATCCGGAACCACTTCGCTGTATGATTATGTCATAAAGCATCCAGCCATTGCGTCTGCATCTACAAAAGAAGTAGAATATTTTTCTATGTGGCATAAGCGTGGAGATCTGTGGTATCGTTCTAATTTTCCAACTAGTCTGTTAAGATATTACTTTTACAAAAAAACGAAACAAAAACTTCTCAGTGTGGAAGCTAGCCCAAACTACCTTTTTTACCCAACGGTTCCCAGCAGGATGAAAGCGATTTTACCCGATATAAAGTTGGTTGTGATTTTGCGTAATCCAGTTGATCGTGCATACTCCCATTAGAACTCATGCGTATTCCCCCAATATCTGCCGGAGCCGGCCGCTGCGGCAATAAGATTTTGCAGGCTTGAAGAAAAAATCAATTTCAGTGAAATGGATCTGAAGCATGCTGCGGTATTTTTTGCACCGATGGAGCGAGTGCGTGCGCAGCCCTGCAGCGCGGCTGTGCGCCCCGGACAATGCCTATTTTACGGGAGCCGTTGAGCGGGCCCGTTCCCAGTCGACTGACGTCTTCCACTCTCCCGGAGGGGCCTCCTTGCGCACGTGGTCCCACAGCAGGTGCAGGTTTACAAGCCCGGTTATCACGTTAAACTCCCTGTTGAACTGGGCCGCCGTTCCGTCGTAGGGGTCTGTGATGCGGTCGTAGCGCTTGAGCCTTCCTATGGAATGCTCTACCAGCACCCGCTCCGAGTTGATCCTGCTGTTGTGCTCCCTCTGCTCCCGCGTCAGGGGGATTTTTTCGTCCTCTTGTACGGGATCATCGAGGCGGTGCCCGGAAGGTGGTCCGCGATTCCTTGGAGGCCGCGGTCGCAGAAGATGCGGCTTCGTTTCCCCTCCGGCCTGTCGGTGTCATGCATCGCCTCCTCCCACTTTCCAAACGGCATGGGGCGCTCCTTGAGCAGCGTGATGTCGCCGACAGACCCCACCGTGCTCTCAGATATCCCGATTATCACCCCTCCCTGTTGGTGTACACGTTGGTGTTGTTCGTGAACCTCTTCTTCTTGCCTGAATACTTTATGCGCCTGAGCGTCTTCTCGGAGGGGCGCTGCACGGGACAGTGCGTGCCGTCAAGGAAGATGTCTCCCCCGCCCTGCCCGGGGACTATCCTCTTGAACTCTTCCTGGGTCGCGGCGCCAGCTATCTCCTCGGATATCTTGGCGGCCGTCGGGAGCGTCTCTGCCAGCATCCTGTCCATCACCTGCAGGTACCGGGACACGGTGGTTTGGTCTATCCCGAAGAACGCGGCGAGCACCCCCTGCGTGGGGTTGTCCTTCTTGTGGACGAGCGCCATGAGCAGTGCGTGCCTCAAGTACAGCCTGCACCTGTTGCCCGGGTCTGAGACCCTGCGCTCGTCGTCGCGGAACAGCGGCATCTGGCCGGAGTGCATTGTACTGGCCAGAACAATCCGCTCATTTTGACGAAAATTGCTGCTAAGCACTGACCACCATGTGACATTATTCTCCACGTCCTTCAATTTTTCTGGATTGCATGCTGGAACGGCGGACTGTCGTACGCTATGGAGTGCAGAGTCGCGTATTTTTACAGGCAGGTTTGATTATGCTACAAGATAGCCTTGAGCCTGTTGCCCATCTCGCGCCCAAGGATTGCGGTTATCGCCGCCTTCAGCTCGTCAGCGACCGGAAGAACCTGCCGGCAAGCCTCTTCTTCAGGTCCCTCCACACGGTCTCGACAGGGTTCAGCTGCGGAGTGTAGGGCGGGAGAAAATCCAGCTCGATGTCGCCCCGGGTGGACTCACGTACTCCCTGACAGCCTTCGACTTGTGTAGGAGGCGTTGTCAAGGACCATGAATAACCGCGGACGATCCCTGCGGATCTCTCCAGGAATTCCGGAACGTCTCGAGATTCGCCGACTCCACGATCTTATTCGCAGTCGCTTGGGACATCGCGCCGAATATCCTGACAGACTCCTTGAGAAGACTGTCCTGACTGCTCGCGCCCCCGGTCGGCCTCCACCCGTAGTCTGGGACCTTTGGACCGCGGCCTCGTCCTCGGCAAAGACGGCCATGCCGTACCGCGCCGCTGTGAAGGCGCTCTGCCTCCCTTTGAAACTCTCTGCCCTCTTGGAGATGACCTGTACGGGACGTACCTCCTTTCTCCAGGAGAACCCGATCATGCGCAGCACTGCGCAGCGTGCGCGCCCTGACGGCTACGCAAACTCTCCGGATCATCTCGGTACCATGTCAATCTGCCCGAGCCGTCTCAAAGCACACACTTTTTCGGCTCTCGTGAGCCAGCGCCGCACGGTCCGATGATCTGGAGGGGGAGCCGCTCTTCGCCCTTGGGCCTCGCGTTGAACCTTGCCTTCAGTCCGCGGTCGCGCACATCCGCAGCAGCCAGTCGCGGATAGTCGAGTAGGCGGTTTCAGATCCTGGATATCCTGCGTATGCTGTGCCTCTCTCGTGCCAGGCCGCAAGAGCCGGAACTTGCGCACTGTCCTTCTCCATCAGTGCCGCTTTTCCAGCCTCTTCTCGCTGACGCCCGGCATGAACGCGGTGCCGACTCCAGCCGCGCGCATCCGCACTTCCGAGCGTTCCCGCATCGCTTTCTGGCTCTCACAGATTGGCCGTTCAATCTCCCGGATCAGTATCTTTCGCATTTGATCGGCAGATCTGGCTGAGACTGAGACGGTCGGTGATGTGGGTACGGGAGTTGCAACGGCATACAGAAAACTTGCAGTATTTTTCTGCCAGGTGATCGGATCATTGTGGCACTCTACGCATGCACAAGGAACCTCTCTGTCCGCTCCAGCATGTACCGGAACTTGGGGCCGTCTGCCAGCGTGGCCTGGCGGAGCTTGTCCCCGTCGCGGATTATGTCGTCAAGGATCTCCAGCCGGTGCAGCGCGGACCACCTGCCGGCATCCCAGCTGCCGTCCCTGCTCTTCCACAGACTGCGCTCAAGATCCAGTTCCCTATCCTTCTGCTCCAGCGCTCTGCCTTTCTGCTGCAACTCTCTGCCTTTCTGCTGCAGCTTTTTCTCTTTCTCCTTCAGAATCTTTTTCAGATTCTTGTTTTCTTGCTGCAGCGTGTAAATCATCTGATCAGGCGAGTCAGGCATTTGATGTGGCACGCGATCGTGTTCGATCTAAATCTATCGATCAGATAGGCGAATTACGCATATCTTCTATTATAATCATAAAGTGAGACAAAATAATGAAATGCTGTCGTTTGAGAAAGCCATAGAGTTGGAGGAAGAGCGGTGCGCAGGAGAAAGAGAGCGTCTGATCAAGGATCCAGATTTTATTCCTATTCACTACAGGCATCATTCGTATCTTGCTAGGGGTGTTTATGCTGATCAGCTAGAAAACTGGTTCAGGCATTACAGTAAGAAGCAGTTTTTAATTTTGAGCACAGGGGACTTTTCTAAAAACCCACAACGAACGCTGGATCAGATTTTTGATTTTTTAGGTGTTTCTCCCTTTCAGGCAGAAAATTTAAAGAATCTCAATGTTGGAAATTACAAGACGATGAATAAAGATACACGTAAATTCCTTATCGAATACTTCAAACCTCACAACGAAAAATTGTACAAACTGCTGCAACGCAACTTTGATTGGGATAAGTAGGAATGGTACTGTAATGCCGGATCTGATCGTTTTATGCGCAGCCGCTGCATGCACAGTAATCCCAGATGTGCTCACGGAGCCACGGGATCTGGCGGTGGCTCGGGCTGAATCGTAATTTTCCGATAGATTGCTATTAGGTGGCAATTTCATATACAGCTGCGTCACCGGAAGGACTCCGCCACGCAGCTTCAGAAAGCTTGCCAGCTGCGCGTTTACCAGCGCCCATGCGTTAAACAAGCGTCAGCGAGTACCGAAAGCAGAAAAGCCTGGCAGGCCTACTGCTGCCGACGACTTTGCCCTAGCGTTTCTCTACCAGTCTGTAGCATGTCTCGATGGTCCACCTTTTGGAATATTCTTCCACATCCACCCACGGGGCATTGGTGGCAAACGCAATGTATCGATCTTCCGGCGCATCTGCCTTCTTCGCCTTCTTCAGTAATCCCAGATGTGCTCACGGAGCCACGGGATCTGGCGGTGGCTCGGGCTGGATCGTAATATTCTGATAGATTGCTATTAGCGTGGCAATTTTCATATACAGCTGCGTCACCGGAAGGACTCCGCCACGCAGCTTCAGAAAGCTTGCCAGCTGCGCGTTTACCAGCGCCCATGCGTTAAACAGCGTCAGCGAGTACAGAAAGCAGAAAAGCCTGGCAGGCCTACTGCTGCCGAACGACTTTGCCCTGGCGTTCTCTACCAGTCTGTAGCATGTCTCGATGGTCCACCTTTTGGAATATTCTTCCACATCCACCCACGGGGCATTGGTGGCAAACGCAATGTATCGATCTTCCGGCGCATCTGCCTTCTTCGCCTTCTTGTCCCCGTTCTTCGTCCTCTCACTTTCTTTCCTTACTCTCTTCTTCTTTGTTATGATCATGTGGTACTGAACCGTTACCTTGTCAGAATTCGTCATGTCGGATTTTGAGATGGGGCCGAGCGTCTTGGCCACGAACTTGCGCAGCGAGTCTTTCACCTACTGGTTCTGGTGCACGGCATCAGGTACTCAAGGCTAAGGCGCTCAATCTCGGATATCGAGTTCACTGAAAAGAAGCCCCTGTCAACCAGGATCAGTCCCAGCCTGAGATCCGACGGCGGAGACGTTTTCTAGGCACAAATTGATGATTCTACGCAGGGATTCGTGCACGGATGACGACTTGTCCATGTATAGGGCCGCAAGGATAAGCCGCGATTTGGAGTTGACGCACTGCGCCGTGATGTACGCCTCGAATCTGTTGGTGCCGCTCTTGCGCTCACCGCCCCTCAGGTCAGAGCCAAGTTTCTTGCTGTGGCATGGTATCAGGTGCATGTCGATGGCCATATCAAGCACATCAGGCAACCTGCCAAGCAGGCAAATCTCATCCAGCTGTGCCCTTACCGCTTGGTTAAAAGTCCCAAGCGCCTTGCCCTCGTCCGTCTTGGACAGGATGTTGCGAAACCACTCGTCGCTTGGAGAGTGGCGCGAATATCTTGGATTCTCGATGGACTGCGCCGTGATTTCTCTCATGACGAGGCCGCATCCGCCGACCGAAGTGTCAAGCATCGCGGCATGCAGCATGCCGGCGTTAAAGTCGCTTGCGCCATATGTCGCGTTGTACCTTTTGGAGACCTCGGCGGACGGCACGATGCTTTCCCTCAGCATCTTCTCAACAGATTCATATATTTTGCCGTTGTTCATCATATCGCGTCTCAGGCGATCTTTTTGGTCGTACATAAGGATCGTCTGGGCGCGCCCTCATTGATCTGTTTGCATCAGGTGCCAGATCTGGCACATCTGGGATTACTGTACTTAACTATATAATCCCCCCGAAAACCCATATCACTAATATGTTACAGAACCCGACGGGTTTTGGTGCATCTTGGTGCTCTGTAGTTTGATAACGCATTGGTGACCTGCCGCACTCAGGCACTGGACTTTGCCGCCAAATGTTTCCGGGGTTATGGCAGCGGCGCAAGGGCAATCTGTGGACTGCCCGGGCCGCCCCCGCGCGTCTGGCGCGGATCGGGCCCATGCCAAAACGCCTAGGGCTGAGAGGGAGGTGAACGCTTACGTCAGGATGTTCCGATTACGCCTACCCCTTGTTAATTGGGGCCAGCTTGATGGAATAATGGCCAGTCGGAACGTCCAACATCACGTCAAAGCCCATTATGGACTTGTGCTGTTCCTTCAGGTGACTCATTGCGCGGTTCGCCAGTGAAATGCAGAGGTTTTGCTCTGCAGGTATCAGGCTCATGAACGATTCGGCGTGCCTTTTGGGAACCACCGCCGACGATTCGTCGGATCCCGCAAGAACGCAGTAAGACAAGTCGTTCTCAAGCTCGTGCTTTTCGTTGGCGCACATCAGGCACCCGCGCTTCCTGAACTGGAGTCTCTTGTGCCACAACATAAAGTCCGTATCGTCCCTGTTCCTTTTCTGTGTGTTGCACCTGTAGCACAGCGCCTGCATGTTGTCGATATGATCCCTGCCCCCTATGCTGATCGGCTTTATGTGATCTACGTGTAGCCGCGCCTCCGTCGACCGAGCGCCGCACGCGGCACAAACTCCTTTGGATTTCGCCAAGACGTCGTACCTGACGCTGCCGGATCGCGAGCGCTTGTCAAGCTCCCGAAGCCTTCGTATCGCCGGATCCTTGTCGACGAACTCGTGCAGCTTGAGATTGCATATCTCTATCAGCCTCTTCTTCTGTTCTGCCGTCGCGCCGTCAAGAAGCAAGGTGTACTCTTCCCACCTCCTGTTGTATCTTATGATATTGTGCTTTTTTAGAACTTGGTGTGGCCACCTTCCCGTTATGGCCTTGTAGTAGTTTAGCTGGGATTCATCCATCCCCAGAAATTGCCTTGCGATCGCTTCTTTGGGCGCTTTGCAGTTCTCGGACTCCAGCAACGTCCTTATCATGATTGGCTGGTAGATGTGGGTCATGCTCATCCTCTTTTTGATGAAATGCTCCAACGAATCGTAGTCCAATGACTCGATTGAGATGGATCAGTTTAAACGTCTTTCCTGCATGATAGCTAGTTGCATAACCATCTCAACCGTGCCTAGATGGTTGCCGAGCAGCAGGCATTTCGTGCCTGCGATTCGGAGTTGTGCAACAAACTACCTCACCACCGGCACAAAAAATTACCCTCGACATGGCGTGGCACGTTATTTAGCTTCACGAGACCGATCAGTTACACCGATAACCGTTCATTGGGTATTCCGCTTAGCAATCCAGACGCGAGTCTGGCTCAAGTGAGTTACCCAGTTATTCTAATTGCAGTATTTGATCATACAAATACGCGTGTACCGGCAACATGTTGCTGATAATTTGTTCGTGTTCTGGATTTATTCTGCGCTTTCTAGCAATGTGAAGCCGTTTCCTTGTCTGATCGCGTTGCGTCATACGCGATATTTTATTTTTTTTACTAAGAATATTGTTAAATTTTTGATTAATTTCATCAGTGCTTAATCTATCTTTGTAATGTTTGTATATCAACATACACAAAAGTTTAAGCAAAAAAATATCTTCAATGTGTAAATACGGTCTGTACCTGGTTTTTCCCAATAGCTCTGTTGCAAAGGTAGAAATCCCTCCTTTGCATTGTGCGTTTAGCTGAAGTCCGCCTCTTCCTGTAGTAAGTAAATTTTTTGGAAACTGGATCAAATCGTCCAATACCTGATCAAATGTTGGAGCATCTCTCACATAATACGATATTTCTTCGTTGACAATCTTTTCAAATGAATCCACTATTTCTCGCATAGAAACCTGTCCCGGAGCTGTGTTGATTAGTCTGCACATGTCATAGATGTTTTTGCATATTGTGGCTTTTTCTCTTTGTTCTAATCCAATTGTGTTAAATGGGAGTGTGGTTAGCTTGTCCCCTATCAGCGCCTCACGATCATATACTGAAATTGGAAAATCTATTACAAATCCGGCAATTTGGGTAGGAGTGGTTTCTTTTGTTTTAATATTGAGCTTGTTACTGTAAAAAATTTCCACCTTTATCTGCGGCTCGTCGCTAAAATTTGATTCATACCCACAATAGTATGTTAGCAGTGGTAGTTGCTTATCCCTCTGCCTCCTTGGAATATGAGGATCTGGAATGTTTATTTTGCTCCCAAGCGTTCTCTTAATTTCACTCATCGCGGAGATGACTTTGGTTCTTGAATGGCCGGTTACAATGTCTATGTCTACACTTAGCCTGTGTAGTGTACTGTCATTTATGTGAAAAGGCACGGCCATTCCACCTCTCACTACGCAATCAGATAATTTTTCTTTGATATGTACGAGCGCTTCGAAATCCATCATGAATTGCTCTACAGGATACGCATTTTGAAAGTCATTTTCTGCTAGAATTCTTTCTATGTTATCCTGCTTCAGCTGATCGGCGAAGTGAAGCTCTACCACTGCAGTTCATCCCCCAGTATGCGCTCAAGGGCGCCCATTCTCTTGGTAAAGTTGGCATATGTCCTTAATTTTGTGTGATCAATCAGGTTGTATCTCCGCATGCTTGAAAATACTTTTCTAAGCTCGGTTTCGTCTATAGGGATGCCCCGGTCAGCCTCATTTACCAGATCAAGATAGGCCTTTTCCGGGGCTGCCACTGTTGATCCCCTAATTGCCGAGTATTCTCTTATCGCAATAATTCTGTCCACTGTCGGGATTTGCAACAGCATGTTTAGCATATCGGATTTGGGTTTGTTTACCGCAACAAACTTGCTGTCAAATTTTTGGCCAAGCATGTCTGCAAGGTACTCGCCCTTCCCAGGTTCAGTATACACTGTATACACTACCTTACCGCGCAAGTTGTGCAGGTATGGTACTAGGGTTGACAGTGCGGTAAACTGAAACCTGAACCCAATTTTTTCTTTAAGGTATTCGTGCGGTTCAAACAGATCGTTGGCCAGTTTGTAGTTTACCATATATGGTATCTCTACTTCTCTGTCCCTGAAACCCGCTTCGCCTGGTTTTTTGGACCATTCTTCTACAAACTTACCGAGGCTCCGATTTCTTTCCTTGACAACACTCTCAAAATTGGGACTCGTTGCAAGAATTTTTATTTCCGATGCAATCATCCCGATCAAAAATAATGGATTTTTTACGAATTTGAATGCTTTATTGTCCTTGTTTATGACAACGGTGATTTGTGAATTGCTGCTGTTTATTGTATAAAGAGGAAGATTCCCCAGTGCCTCCAGGCGTATATCTGCCAGTTTGTTGCCCATCTTCACTTCCAGCCTAGGTGTTTTGTCCAATATGTCGCCTGCAATTTTCAAGTTTACGCTGCGATCCAAATACTGCTGTGGTGATTTCCCGCCAAAGTAATCAAACACTGACTCTACAGTTGCAGCAATCTCTCTTCTTGATTGAGCTAGGCGCAGTATGCTCTTTAACTCCGGGGATTCCCGAAATGCAGATAGGGCCTCTTGGTATTCCAGACTGTCTTCAATGAACCCGCTCTTGTTAAAATTAACCGGAACGTGATCCATGTTTAATGCCCCAATTACCTGTGCCTGTTTTGGGTGTGCGGAAAACCCAAATTTTTCATTCGCCTTGATTAATCGTTTATTCTTAAATAAATGGATGCCATAATCTCCTCGTACAGATCTTTTTTTCAATAGTGCAACATGCCCCCAGAGTTTGTTGTTTTTTGATAGGCTTATCTTGACCTCGCTTGTGCTGCCTTCCACCACATCCGGTTTTTCCGGTATGCAGAACATCGTATTGATCCTTATTGAGATTTGGCCGGACCGCAGGTATGGGGCATAGCGTGTTCCAAAACTTTCCTTAAATTTCGATACCTGGTTTGGATATACTGGGACCTTTAGTTTTTTGATTGTGATTTTTGTGCCGTGCCATTTTTCACCTTCGCCCAATGTCCTTGCGGTTATTTCAAGGTTCTTCCAACTTTTTGATTCGTCTGACAGCCACTTTTCCTCGTCGTACTCTGTCTGGTATTCCTCATCTGAGTCGACCCTTGATGTTGAGATAACGAAGTTTTTCCCTAATGCGGAGCACGCGCTGTTCATCCCCATGCCGAACTGCCCTAGTTGTCCTTCTAGTTTTGTGCCCTTTGCAACTGTCATTGCATCGACCAGATCATCTTCGTTCATGCCATGCCCATCGTCTGTGACTTGAATCATTCTATCATTTGGGCTTAGTCGCACAGTAATCATTTCTTTTCTGCCTTCAATTCTCGCGTCGATGGAATTGTCCAGCAGCTCTGCAATCGCCTGCTCCGTTCTGTACCCCACCAGTCCAAGCTTTTGAATCAGTGACTTGTCTGGAGTTATGTCTGCTCTCTTAACCATATCTAAGGAGCATAAATCTAGAATTTAAAGCTTTTTCTGCATATATAATCTGATATGTATCATTTATATACGATTTCGCGATAGTGTATAATCTAGAATGGGCAGTTTTCTGCATTTATGATCAACACAAGCATGCACCCCCCCCCCTTTCTGCCACGTGGCACCTTGCGATAAGGTTTGTCCGCAGCAGGTGCGCCAGAGTCCTTGCTCCCACTTTGTCGATCTTGACGCCAGCCTCCGCTATGGCCCTCACCTTCATGGGGTTGGCAAGCTCGATCGGTATGCCGCGATCCTCAAACGCCTCGTACGTCTTGATCCAAAGATTTCCCGTCGACTCGCACACCGCTTGGCATTTCCCATACTCCCTTCTTGCCTTCCTTGCAAACGCGGTTCCCGCGGCGTAGGTGTTCTCGTATCCCGCCTCCTCCAGGATGGTTCCGTTCCGGTCCATGGTGCAGACTATGCATCTTCTTTTTCCGATGTCGATTCCTATGCTTTTCATTTTCTCACCTCCTTTTTCCATTTGTGACAGGCCGGAAGCTGCAGCCACCTATCAGGGATCGTGCGTCCCACTAACGAAAGCAGCTCGGATTGCCCCATTCATTTCGCAGGCCTCATGGGCCATGATCCGATAGGGGTCAACTTGCCACGTACAGTACGTGGGCAGATGTTATCATACTTTCATTGTGGCCACTACTATGCATAAGTATAGGTACCAACAAGCCACAATAAGATGAACAATCATGCAACATATGCGCTGATCGCAATTTTAGCAGCTGTTGGAATCCTGTCCGTTCCTGACTCTTTTGCGCAGAACGTAGACGACGCGGTAATCGATATAGAAGAGCTCGGCCAAACGCAGATTCCGCTTACTCTGGAGACAGACATGGATCTCTACAGGTACGGCTCGGACATACTGGTCACAGGCCACGTAGCAGATGTAAGATCGGATCAGACTCCAGTCACGATGTTTGTGACTAGCCCGGTGGGCAATATCATAGAGGCAAGGCAGCTTGTTCCAAACAGTGACGGCAGCTTCGAGCTTGTCATCAAAACGGACAGCAATGCATGGAGGCATGACGGCACGTTTGTCATCAGGGCACAGTACGGAGCGCCTTCAACGATAAACGAGATATCGGTGAAACTGACCGGATCTATGATAATAGTTAATGGGTATGTGATGCCAGCGATATGCGGCACGGATGGGCTGGCTGAAGGCGAAGAGATATGCGTTCTGTACGAGATCACAGGAGGAAGCATGACCAGCGTAAAGGCAAACACAAAGGACGTCTCGCTACAATTCGGCATTGATGCCACAAAGGACGGCCGGGTAATGCTGTATATGTCTGAGGATACCATAAGCGGAATCTTCCTTGTCTTCGTAGACGACCAAGAGTGGGACGATGCAGTGATTGACGGAAACGCCGTAACGGTAACGTTCCCAGCAGGCACAGAAAAGATCGAGCTGTTTGGGGCATATGTAATTCCAGAGTTCGGCACCGTCGCCGCACTGATCCTGGCAGTTGCAACAGTCTCCATAATCGCAGTCTCTACAAGATCACGGCTTGGGCTAGCTCCAAAATACTAGCGTCTTTTCTTTTTTACTAAAATGCCCAAAGAAGCCACGGCTGCCGCAAAGTTATAATCTGCTGTCCGAACCACTGGTCAGAATGCCATGCGCCGGGTTCCCCTTCGGAAACTTTCCTGCAGTCTTCAGAGTGGCCCCGAACCGGTCCCTGAACCCCTTGTCGCTGTTTTTCCGCCTCTGCTCGCACTCCTGAGGCGGTATGCCAGCCTGCCCTTCTGCCTCTTCCTGCTGCCTGGTTTCGCCGGGAAGGCGCAGATCCGGAGAGCCCCGGGCCTTCCGGCGCCGGATCGGCAGTACCCGAAGCCTCCAACCTTTTGTGGCTTTTTGGGGTCGGCGCAGGCAGCCGCCGGGGCGGCCCGCCCGTCCCGGTGGCGCTAGCCTGCCCCGTGATGCGGGTGGGTGCCGTCCCCGTCGGGCTCCCCGTTCCCGGGAGGCGGGCCGTCCCCGGGTTTTTCGCCCCTTGCCAGGTCGGCCAGCGCCCCCTCGAGATAGGCTATCTTGCTGTCCCTTGCGGCCGTGGCCTCCGCGAGGTTTGCCCGGTGGCATGCCTCCAGCCGGCGCATGAGGGCCCCGAGCGCGCTCAGGTCCCCCTCCGTTGCCGCCCTCATGTCCTTGTTCGCCTCTTTGAGGAGCTTGTCCATGTCGAGGGCCTCGACGCGCAGCCCCTCCAGGTTGCGCACCTTGCTCTCCAGCTGGTCTATCCGGGCGTTCTTGGCCTCAAGCTCCTGTATGTTGGCGGACATGCGCTTGTTTAAGCGCCTGAGCCTCTCGGAGTCGTCTATGGTCAGGTCCGGCACGACGCCGGCGTACTAGCCCGCAAGCTCCAGCACGGACGTCTTGAAGTAGTTCTGGTCCAGCGACACGAGCCCTTTGTGCCCCATCATGAACTCCTTCATTATCAGTGAGGCAAGCGGCGAGTCGTTTGACAGCGCCTCCTTGCATGTCTTGTTCCAGAACCGCCGGAAGCCGTTCATGAGCGGCACGGCGTGCCTCCTGGCCCCACCCTCTTCGGGGTCGCGCAGCCCGGCCTGCCTGACTATCCTGTCGATCCGCTTCCTGACCGACATGTAGGACGCCCTCTTTGGCAGGCCCCTTGTGGCCAGGAACATGGGGTCCTTGGGGCGTGGCTGGCGCCCCATGTACTGCGCCCACATGCGGCCGTACGCCTCCGGCGTTATGAACGTCGTGTAGCTCTCCGCGGAGCCGCTGTACGCCTGCAGCATGGCGCACGCGATCTTCCCGCTCTCCGCTCCGGGATCCAGCACGAGGCTGCCGTCCACGCGGTACACCGGAACCAGGTCCCCCCAGTTCAGGTCAAGGCCGCCCGAGCGCACGCCCGAGCTTGCCAGCACCAGCACCAGGGCCCGCTCCATTGGGTCGTGTGTGTTCCTGAGCATCCTCCCTATCTCCTCCCTTGTCCACCCCCTCGACTCGGAGACATTGTCAAGCTCCGGGTACGTGGCGTAGATCCTCTTCCACGGCATAGCGATGTCGTTCATGTCGAAGAGCTTCTTGACCGGCTTGAAATAGTTGCCAAACGAGGCGGGGTTGGGGTAGTCCGAGTGGTCCCTGGCCAACTCCGTCCTCTTCCGCAGCTCCCAGACAGGTTCAGCAGGAGGTCACGCGTCCACTCCGGCTCCTCCCTCGCGTACCGGACCAGCTGGGCCACGCGCTCCCCGAACTCGTCCTCAAGCATCTCCTCCAGAAACTCGCAGGTCACCTGTCGGAGTGTCCTCGAGTACTTCTCCAGCGTCTCCTTTGAGCGTATGCCCTGCGCGAAGAGCTCCATCGGGGGATGCGTCCCTTGCCCTGACGATCTCGTCTTTTGTCAACTTCATGCCTATTGTGTACGTGGAGCCTACAAAAGTTACTTGAAAAGTATGGACCGGATGGGATTTGAACCCATGACCCTTGCGGGGTGCAGTACCCTTACGCAGTGTGAGTGCGTCATCCTAACCACTAGACAACCGGTCCGTCATTACTGTAAAAGAGCGGGCTTTTTTGTCTTTGTTTGTGTGGTACGGAACCGCCTGCCTTACATGGCGCAAGAACCCTCCGGGATGCAGATTACGTAGTGCCAAATGCAGGATTTGAGCGCGCCCCCTGCAGGCTACTTTTTTATGCCCATGTTTCTGTTTTTGAGCCGCAGGTAGTTGCTGTGACACTTGCGGCACCTTGTGGCGTTGATGTCGTTTCTTGCCCCGCAGTGGAAGCATATCTTGAGGTGCAGCAGCGCCTTTTGGGCAATCTGCCTCTTTAATGGATCAGTTATGGGCAATCTGAGTCATCCTGCCGTACACTCTCTTTTAACTTAATCGACGGACTCCAGCCTCTTTGCCAGCAGGTCCGGTACCTCCATCGGCCTTTTTGCCACAGGAACGCCTGCCTTGCCAAACATCGAGACCTTGGACTCGGCAGAGCCGTAGTTTCCGTACACGATGGCGCCGGCGTGTCCCATCCTCTTCTCCTTGGGCGCCGCCCTTCCCACAATGTATGCCACCACTGGCTTTTTGAATCCCGTGTCGATGATCTCCTGGGCAAGCAGCTCCTCGGCATCTCCGCCTATCTCTCCCACTATGACCACTCCCCGCAGGTCAGGCATGTCCCTTACCATGGCAAAGGCGTCAAGCAGCCTTGTGCCGTTGACCGGATCCCCGCCCACCCCCAGGGTGATCATCTGGCCAAATCCCGATTGCGTCAGGCTGTGTGAGATCTCGTATAGTAGCGTCCCGCTCTTTGATATGACCGCAATGTCGCCTGCCTTGAACGGTTCGGCGGGCATGATCCCGATCTTGATCACCCCGGGGATGATCACGCCGGGGGTGTTGGGGCCGACGACTATGGCATCGTGCCTCTTTGCCATCTCCAGCACCTCCAAGGAGTCCCTTATCGGGACATGCTCTGGAATTGCAACCAGGAGCTTGATTCCCGCGTTCAGCGCGTCCCTGGCCGCATCAAGAAACAGCCTCGCCGGCACAAACACGGCAGATATCTGGGCCCCGGTGGCCTCGACGGCGTCCCTGGCGTTGTCGTATATCGGAATCCCCTCAAAGGTCTGGCCCCCCTTGCCCGGCGTAACGCCGGCCACAATGTTTGTGCCGTACTCCCTCATCAGCTGCGTGTGCCGCGATCCGAACCTTCCGGTGATTCCCTGAACGATCACGGGCTTTGCGCCATAGTCCGCGTCCCCGGGCCTTCCCCTCAGCAGATCAAATATCCGAGTCATCCTGTCCCCCTCACCGCAGCGTCGATCGCGTCCTCCACTGTGTCATGAAGGCTTGTCTGGGTTCCCTCAAGCATCGCCCTTGCCGTCTCTGACTCGGCGCCCATCAGCCTGGCATGCGCCGGAACGCTGAGCAGGCGGTCGTCGTACGCCTTGACGAATGCCGATGCGACGGTGGTCGTCTTGACTATTCCGCCGTACAGGTTTATCAGAATCGCCTTTACCCCGTCCATCTTGCTTATCAGCATAAGGGCCCGGTAGACGGTCTCCGTTGTGGCGCCGCCTCCGACATCCAGGAAACACGCCGGCTTGCCGCCGCCGTCATGCAGCATATCAAGGGTGGACATAACCAGTCCCGCCCCGTTTCCAACCACAGCGATGTCCCCCCCAAGCTCCACCAGCGAGAACCCGCTCTTCTCTGCGGTCTCCTCCAGCTCCGAGACCTCCTGGTACTTGAGAAGCTCCGGGTGCCTGAACTTCGAGTTGTCGTCTGTTATCACCTTGCCGTCAAGCGCCATGACAGAGCCGTCGCCCAAGACCGCCAGGGGATTTATCTCTGCCAGCTCGGCCTCCTTCTCCACTGCGAGTCTTGAGAGCCTCTTTAGCATGTCTGCCAGACCGTCGGCAGTCCCTGCCTCCAGGCCCATCCTGGACGCCACGTCTGCTGCCATCTCCCCGTCCACGTTGCCGGTGCCCGCATCGATGATGATCTGGTCCTTCTGGGACTCGATGTCCACCCCGCCCTCAGATGATGCTATTATCGTGTAGCACCGCTTGCTGCGGTTCAGAAAGAGCGACAGGTAGAGTTCCCTCTTTATGTCGGCCATCTTCTCCAGCAGTACGGCCCTGGTCTTCTCTGACTTGATGCTCATGTTCACAATCTGGGGGTACTTGGTCTCAAGCTCGCCGTTGTTGTGGCACACCTGGATTCCCCCCGCCTTGCCGCGTCCGCCTACCGGAACTTGGGCCTTGATGACAAAGGGGTAGCCCATCTCCTGCGCGTCCTTTCTTGCCTGCGCCACATCCGCAGACGTCCGGCCCTCCGGGATGCGGATGCCGTACTCCCCAAACAGCTCCTTTGCCTGGTACTCTAAGAGGCGCATTTGGTTTTGTTGCCGGATGGGCGCTTTATAACCTATAACACTATTGCAGTTCCGCCTCTAGGAGCTCCGTGATCTTCTGAAACCGCTCCCTGCTCTTTCGGAGCAGCATTCGCGGGTAGTCGTCCACGGCATAGACGGACTGCTCGTCGATGGACGGGCGCAAGAGCCCGCCTGCCGTTATCCGCTGCTCCACGACGTAGCCCTCTGTCAGGGTGCATACGATCTCCTCGCACGAGTCCCCCTCCTCCTCCATGGTCTGCCGGTACAGCACGATGGGGATCCTGGTCTTTTGGACCGTCTCCGAGCCCCGCCTGAGCAGTTTCTCTAGGCGCTCGGCCTGCCACGAGTCCAGATTGATCTGTTTTGGCAATGACATACATGCGCGGGGATCGTATTTATCTAAGAATGGATCGCGCGGCTACTCGACGGAGATGCGGATCTTCTGGCCGTCTATGTCGACCTGCTCGTACTCGCGGCAGACCTCCTCAAGGCTCACCTGCCTCACCCTGACCAGAAACCGGAGATCGTCTGCCCTTGCCCTGACCATCTCCAGCTGTTCTGGCTCCAGATCGAGGATCGATGCCACGTCCAGCACTGCCGTGGGGTTGTATCCCCTCTTCTTTCGCAGATCCTGCAGCCTTCTTGCCAGGTCCTTTACGAGTCCCCTAGCCACCATCTCCGGACTCCTGACGGTGGGGATCAGGACCGTGCAGCGATCCCGGCTGGCCGTGGCGTAGCCGTCCTGGGCATCAAAGCCCACGGTGACGTCGTCTGCCCCCAGCACCACGCTTTTGCGCGCATCGAGAGAGAACTCGCCATTCTCGGCCAGTTCCCGCAGGATCTCGCGCGGGTCTGCCTTTGAGAATCCTGCCAGCAGGGCGGCCATGTGTTGCTTGGCTCTGGGGCCGATCCTCTTCCGGTCCAGCTGCAGTACGGGCATGACCGGCAGGCCAAGCTTCAGCATCTCTGCCAGCCGGTCCAGCCCGGGGCTGCCTGTCAGCTCCACTATGGTGCACCTTTGCACGTTTAGCTGGGAGACCAGAAGATCCGCTAGCCGATCCAGCTTATCCTTCTGGCCAGGGGCCACGCAGACGATGGCCTCATCCAATGGCCACCGCCTCTTCAGCCTGCCGCTCATTCTCGCGGCAGCCGCCACCGAGACTGCATCCCTCATCAGGGCAAAGGACTCCTCCAGGGGGTTGTCCTCCAAGGCGCCATCTGCCTGCGGCCAGCCATCCAGGAGTATGCTCTGCTCCCTGCCGGAGAGGCAGAGGTACAGGTACTCGCTGGTATAGGGGCACATCGGGTGAATCATGACATCCAGGGACTGGAGAGCCAAGCGCAGCACCGCGTATATGGCCAGCCGCCGATCCCTCTTTGAGCCGTCCTCGTCCCACAGCTCGCCCCTGGTAATCGGAATGTACGACTGGCTCAGCGTGTCAATGACAAACTCCTCTAGGGCCCTGGCCGACTCGTGGAACCTGCACCGGTCGTTGTTCCTGCTTACCCTCTTGATCAGCTTTTGAAGCCGGGAGAGGAGCCACATGTCAGGCGCCGTCAGGAGGCCGCGCCCCTCTGCCCAGCCCGTGTCGTACGAGTCATCAAACTTGTCATACTCGCTGTTCTGCTTGAAGTACAGGTGGAGGTTGTACAGGGTCGAGAGCACCTGGTATGGCCGGGACATCAGCTCCTCCGTGCTGAAGTTGAGCGCCTCTATGGGACTGGACTTCCACAAAAAGTAGAACCTCACCAGGTCCACCGGGTATTCCTGTAAAAGCTCCCGGGCGTCCAGCACGTTTCCCAGGCTCTTGCTCATCTTGTTTCCGTTCTTGTCAAGGACATGCCCCTGGAAAAGGAATGCGCTGTACGGCGACACTGGGGCGTCATTCAGTATCACGTTCTCCACTAGAAGCGTATACGCCCAGCCCCTGGTCTGGTCTATCCCCTCTGTGAAGAACGGCGCCGGAATGTGCCCCGAGTATGTTTCGTCGTCCAGCGACGAGTAGGGCGCCGAGCCGCTGTTGTGCCACGTGTCCAGGACGTAGGGCTCCCTCTGGGTGTCTGCGCTCCCGCATTTCTGGCAGTGCACCTTCACGCCGTCGATCCATGGGCGGTGCAGCTCAAAGTCTCTTCCGTCGGGCAGCTCGGCGGACGCCGCGACGATCTCCTCTCTGGAGTAGAACCAGCTCCGGTGGCCGCACAGGCGGCAGCTCCAGACAGGGATCGGGCACCCCCAGAACCTCTCCCGGGATATGCACCACGGGTGCCGCTCCCTCACTATGCCCAGGAACCTGTTCCTTGGCTGCTCGTAAAAGTACTCGACTGCTTCGGCCGCCTCTATCGCCTTCTGGCCTAACCGGTCCAGCTTGTAGAACCAGCCCCTCCTTGCCAGCCACACGATCCGGTGGCGGGAGCGCCAGCAGAGGGGGTACTTGTGCTTGATCCTGCGTATGCTCACAAGGGAGCCGCCACTCTCAAGGTCGTCCACTATCCTCTGATCTGCGTCCCGGACAAACAGGCCCGCATACTCGCCTGCCTCCCGGGTGAACCTGACCTCGTCGTCTATGGGGTTGAAGACGCGCACGCCCCTCCTGTTTGCTATGCCGATATCCTCCTCGCCGTTGGCAGGCGAGAGGTGTACCAGGCCGCTGCCTGCGCCGACATCCACAAACTCCTCGGATACGGCGGTGTGGTAGCCCGGCTCCCGGGACAGCTCGCGCAGTTTCGGGATCCGATCCAGCAGTGGATGTATGTACCTCCTTCCCTCAAGGTCTGCTCCCGTGACGGTCCGGAGCACGGTGTGCTCCCCTATGCGGGCCTCCTGGAGAAACTCCTCCAGCCTCGTGGCGCCGACTATCCATGTCTGGTCCCCTGTCCGGATGTAGTGGTACTTCTCCCGGGGGTGGAGTCCCACCATTGCGTCAGTGACCAGCGTGAACGGCATCGTGGTCCACACCACAAGGTACGCGTCCTCATCAGCAAGCTTCACCTTGTAGTACAGGGAGGGGTCCTCCACCTCCTCGTATCCCTGGTTCACCTCGGCGTGGCTCAGCGAGGTCTGACACGAGGGGCAGTATGCGATTACGGTGTAGTCATCCTCCAATATGCCGGTCTCGTTTGCTCGCTTGAGAAACTGCCACTCGCGCTGTATGTAACCGTCAAGAAACGTCCAGTAGGCCCCGTCGTGGTTGAGTGACATTCCCAGCAGGTTATCTGCCTCGATCCACTTCTGGCTGTACCTGTCCACCAAATCCTTGCACCTAGCCACCAGGTTCCGGATGCCCACCTTCTCCACCATCTCGCTCTTGCCGCCGGTGACGCCCATCTCCTTTTGCGCCTGCAGCTCCACGGGGAGCCCCTGGGTGTCCCAGCCGGCGTTGAAGATCACCTTTTTGCCCTGCAGGACGTTGTACCGGTACCACAGATCCTTGATGACCCGACCCCTTAGGTGGCCGGCATGCGGGATGCCGTTCATCGTGGGCGGGCCCTCGATGAACATAATCTCCTGATCCTTGGCGTCGGACTCGCGGATCATCCTGTGCAGATCCAGGCCGGAGTTGCGCTCCCTTATCAGGGACTCGATCCTCTTAAAGTCAAGCTCCCCCGAGAGATCCATATGTGGGTGAAGGAGGCAGATGACATTATGAAAGTATGGATTTTGGGCTTGCGCCAGTTGTTTTAAATTTTGAATGTGCACATATGCCGTGATGCTAAACCCACAGCAGATCCTGGAGAAAAAGCCACGCCGTTTGGCCTTGTCGTGGCCGGCGTGGCGGGCATCCTCATGGCGCCAGTCATCGCCCCGCACATATTTCACGGATTCCACATGGTCCACATAGCGCTGCATGCGGCGGCGTCGTCCTGACCGCATTCCTGTCTGCGCTGGGAATCACAACATACGCCAGACTGCGGACAAAGAGGATGATGCTGACGGCTGCAGAGTTCCTGGTGTTTGTTGCGGCCGAATCGATGATGTCTTTGGCTCCCTCTAGGGCCGCATAACTTCGATTATATACGCGCCCGCCCACAGTACTGCATTGGCCAATGTCCTGGTGGTGGGATCCGGAGGCAGGGAACACGCCCTCTCTTGGAAGCTGTCCCAGAGCAGTGCGGTCGATACCGTGTTTACCGCTCCGGGAAACGGCGGAACCCGGGACAACGTGTTCGTAGCCGCCGAGGACATCGGTGGTCTGGCAGGCTTTGCAGAGAAGAACGACTGCTTTACCGTGGTAGGCCCCGAGGTGCCCCTGTCCATGGGTATTGTCGACCTGTTCCGCCGGAGGAACCTGGAGATCTTCGGGCCCACGGGGGGCTCCGCGCAGCTCGAGTCCAGCAAGATCTGGGCAAAGCAGTTCATGAAGGGGAACGGCATCCCCACTGCGGGGTTTGAGGTGTTTGATGACAGGAAAGAGGCGCTAGAGTACGTGGCTAGCACGCCGCACCCGGTGGTCGTAAAGGCCGACGGGCTGGCAGCCGGAAAGGGCGTGTTTGTGTGCTCTGATGCGGCAGAGGCAGGAGATGCCGTGGATGCCATACTGGGCAGAAACGTGTTCGGGCGGGCGGGCAGCCGCATAGTGGTGGAGGAGAGGATCGACGGCGTCGAGGCGTCGTACATCGCCCTGTGCGACGGCGACACCGTGGTGCCCATGGCGGCCAGCCAGGATCACAAGAGGATATACGACGGGGACAGGGGTCCGAACACCGGCGGCATGGGGGCCTACTCGCCCACGCCGGCGGTGGATGCCGAGATTGCGGCGAAGATCCAGAGCCGGATCATAGAGCCCACCGTCTCTGCCATGAAGGGCCTCGGCCTCCCATTCCAGGGATTCCTCTATGCCGGAATAATGGTAAGGGACGGGGAGCCGTACGTGCTGGAGTTCAACACCAGGATGGGCGATCCCGAGTGCCAGCCGATTGTCATGAGAATGGACTTTGACCTCTACGAGTACCTGCTTGAGTGCTCCCGGGGCAGGCTGTCCCGGCTCCCTGCCCCGCGCTGGAAGAGCCAGAGCGCGGTGTGCGTCGTGCTGGCATCCCGCGGATACCCGGGGAAGTACCCCAGGGGCGAGGAGATAGCGGGTCTTGGGGAGGTGCGTGACGGCATGGTGTTTCACGCTGGAACCCGGAGGGACTCGGGCCGGGTTCTGACCACCGGCGGCAGGGTGCTGGGCGTGACAGCTCTGGGCTCGGACCTGAGGGATGCGGTGTCGCGGGCGTACTCGATGGCAGACAAGATACGCTGGCCACACAAGCACTGCCGGACGGACATTGGGAGTTGGGGCCTGTCCGGCGCGGATCAGGCCGCCCTGTGATCGGCCCTAAAGGCGCCATTCTCTGTTGCCACCCAGTGCACCCTCACGTCGTGCCCGTCAAACGGGATCGACTCCACAACCTGCCGCCGGTACGCGACTGCAATTGATGTGGCACCCGAGCCGCCAAGAAACCGGTCATAGTACCCGTGGCCATATCCCAGCCGGTGGCCGTCAGGGGCAACCCCCACGGCCGGCACAACGACCACGTCCATATCGCAGCATGTTGGGCATCTCTCCTTGGGCACCATGATGCCAAACCGCCCCATCTCCAAGTCCTCCGGCCCGCCCACCGCGCAAAACACCATGTCGTCCCCGAGTATCCTGGGCAGCAGCACCTGCACCCCTCGGGATATGGCATCTTGCATGATCTCCTGGGTCTGCACCTCGCTTCCCACGGGATGGTACAGGGCCATCCTGCGGGCCCGGGAGAACGCGCCAATGCCATTCAGGCTGGAGTGTATCTCTTTGCTTGCGATCCTGGCATAGTCCGCGGATATGGCGTTGCGCCTCTGCAGGAGGATCCGGCGGAGGGATTCCTTTGACGTGCTATCTGCCAGCCCGGGCCAGCTCCGCTGCTGCGACCGTGTTTCTCAAAAGCATCGCAACCGTCATGGGCCCGACTCCCCCGGGAACCGGCGTGACCAGGGACGCCTTTTGTATCACGTCCTCATAATCCGCATCGCCTGCGAGCCTTCCCTCGTGTCTTGTTATTGCCACATCGATTATCACCGCCCCGTCCTTTATCATGTCCCGGGTCAGCAGGAACTTTGCCCTGTTGCCCACTGCCGTGACTATGACGTCAGCCAGGCGCGTATGCCGTGCCAGATCTTTGGTCTTTGAGTGGCAGGTGGTCACGGTCGCGTCCCGGGCCAGCAGCATGTGGTACAGCGGCCTTCCGATCAGGTTGCTGCGGTTTATCACCACCACATGCCTGCCCCGTAGATCGACGTTGTGGTAGTCCAGCATTCTCATGATTCCCGAGGGCGTGCACGCGGCAAACGGCGCCCTGCCCATCGAGAGCAGGCCTGCGCTGCTCGGGGTCAGGCCGTCCACGTCCTTTGAGGGCAGCATTTTAGATATGATCTCAAAGCTGTCCAGGTGATCCGGCAGTGGCAGCTGCACCAGTATTCCGTGAACCCGGTCGTTGCAGTTGAGCGAGTCCACCAGCCTGCCAAGCTCCTCCTGCGTGATCGAGGCGGAAAGGCGGTGATCATCTGTTGCAATCCCGGCCTCCTGGCACGCCTTGTGCTTGTTTCTGACATATGTAGCCGAGGCCGGATCGTCTCCCACCAGTATGGTCGCAAGGCAGGGCAGGATGCCCTCGCGCTTTAGCGCGTCAACGGCCTCCTTTACCTCGAGCCTCACCGACTGCGCAATCACCTTGCCGTCAATCTTGCCGCCACTCAACACTGCCAGAACCGGCATGTCTCTATTTAATCCTAGGGTGGTCTTTTCTGCAGGTGGTGCCCAAAGGGCCTCCACGGGGATCACACATCCCTGGCCGGTGCGCGGCAGCGATGCTGCCCCGCAGAACCGCCCACGGTACGACGTCCTGGCCGGGCCGCCTTGAAGGCCGAGGGGCATCCCGGGCCGGTACGGGCAGGCATAGCGCGGACTCGCAGCTCGTTCGGGGCGGGAACCGCCGCCTAGACGGGAATGAGCGCCTCAAACGGTCAGCGCAGATGCCCGTATGGCGCCGTCTACCACGGCGCTACGCCGGAGGATCCTCGATGATCGTCCGTCTCCCCTCAATTTTGATCCTTCCGGTGGCAAAGAGGTTTACGGCCCGCGGGTATAGGATGTGCTCCCTTCTTAGAATCCTTTCTGACAGCGACTCGGCGGTATCGTCATCACGCACCCGAACTACATCCTGCAAGATGACAGGGCCCGTATCCACTCCCTCGTCGACAAGGTGCACCGTGCATCCGGAGCACTTTGCTCCGTATTTTACCGCCTGCCCTTGCGCGTCGAGTCCAGGAAATGCCGGCAGCAGGGCTGGATGTATGTTCAGAATTCTGTTTCTGTACATCCTTACAAACTGCGGGCTGATGATCCGCATAAAGCCGGCAAGGCAGACCAGGCCGTTCTCTGGAGTCACGCCGCAGTCTTTGAGTGCAGAGACGATCCTCTGGTCGTACCCCCATCGGTCGCCTGCAAAACCCCTGCTCTCTATGACGCGGGTCTCCACCCCCAGCCTTTTGGCAGACGCAAGCCCTAAGGCGTCTGGCCTGTTTGATATGACAACGGCAGGGTTGATCGGAATCCTGCCGCCCCTTGCGGCCTTTAGAATTGCGCTCATATTGCTACCACGGCCGGAGATCAGTATTCCAAGATTCAGCAACATGTGGTGGCGCATAAAATCTACATTTAATCTGTATGACTGCGGGATCAGACCTCGCATACTGCTCAGGCGGCGGCTCCCGGACAGGCATCCCTTGGGGGCAGCCCACGAGGCATGATCCGGGCCGCCCCTGTAGAACACCGTGATTTATATGAAAACCAGACTTCGCTTGACAGGTGGTTGGCAGGGTGAGAGTGGCAGAGGGCGGCGGAATCTGCCAGACCGAGACCGCAACATATACCTGGATCCTAAACGGTCAAGTCCGGACGGAGTCAATTTTGTCTCCCACGCCCACATGGATCACCTGCCGTCGGGGAACGGCGGCACCGTGCTGGCCTCGTCTGAGACGCGCAGGATTGCCGAGCTGCGCGGCTTTAGGATGGAGAACCATACAGAGCACACGGAGGGCGCCACGCTCATAGACTCCGGCCACATACTTGGCTCCAAGGGGCTCCTGGCCGATGGCGTCTTTTACACAGGGGACATATGCGCCAGGGACAGGGGATTTCTCAAGGGCGCAAGGGTTCCAAAGTGCGACATCCTGATTACCGAGTGCACCTTTGGCCTGCCGGAGTTTGTCTTTCCGCCCATACGGGAGACCGAGTCTGCAGTGAACCGGTTCATATCCGAGATGTACTCCAAGGGAAGGCCCGTCATACTCATGGGGTACCAGCTGGGCAAGGCCCAGACGATTGCGCACATGTTTGGCCACTGGGATCCACTATACTACAGCGACGAGATCGTAAAAATGAACGACCTGCACCGGAGTCTGGGAGTCCCGCTCAAGGATGCGATGGGGCACACCGAGGCAGAGCGGAAGGGACTCCTAGACAAAAAACCATGGGTAATGATAGCGCCAATGATGTCAGGCAGGAACCCGTTCATACAGGGCATGAAGGCCAGATACGGCGCGGTGACAGTCGGATTCAGCGGATGGGCAAAGTCAGCCAGGTTTGCGTTTGGCCGCAGGTGTGACGTGTCGATGGCAATGAGCGACCACTGCGACTTCAACGAGCTGGTCCAGATGGTGGCAGACTCGCAGGCAAAAAGATCTACACCGTACACGGATTTGTCGCAGAGTTTGCGTCACACCTCAGAAAGATGGGATTTGACGCGCAGCCGTTAAAGCAGGCAGCCTGGACAGATACACCTGAGACTTTGGCGCCGCCGAGGCGCGGGGGCACGGCACGGTTCACGGATCCCAGATACGGGATCCGCCGGTTGCCCGTAAACCGCAGATCTCTTCTCAGATACCGGCATCTGCTGCGATCCTACCAGACACGACAGCCTAACGCGGGTTGTGGCGCAGGAAAGCGAGCATGCATGCCGTGACGGCAAGCGGGGCACCAGAGGCACCCGACAGGATGCCCGGGACATAACCCTGTACGGTGCGGCTACCGTGTCTGGGAGCCGCCTTTGCCGCTCTGTTTTTTGAACTCTGTGCAGTCGCAGGACTGGATCAGGCATGTCCCAGAGTTTCTTATGTGATCGTCTAGCATGTGGCGGCAGTTCTGGTTATGGCATATTCGGCGCTCCGTCTCCCTCATGACCACCCTCTGGGCTATGGAGTTTGCCTGCTCTTTGGGATACCCCTTCTTGTCTATGTAGTAGCGTATGATTCTGTTATAGAGTAAATCTGCATTAAACTCCGACTCGATCAACCCTTTCCACCTTGGGACGGAATCCAGCGCAGTGTGATTGTGGAGCGAATGCGCCTGATTCTGCGGATCTTCTTTGTGATGATCTCATCCATGGCATCCCTGTCATCGGACTGGATCTTGCAGAAGATGTCATGGACACCATACGTTCCCCTTACCTCTTTTATCCCTGGAAGCCTTGCCAGTTCTTCAATAATGTCTACCTCGGCACCCAGATCGCACTGAATCAGCACGTAGACGATCTCCATACTTGCTCAATAACCATATGCCGCTTTCAGTATATATGCAGATGAGATTGCTCCTTTTTAGACTGGCAGGTTGGCACCTAATGCGGAATTTGTCGCCGTCTCATCCCGCAATGCTGGTACTGGCGCCGCATGCGGCATCCCGTTTACATACACCATTGGACCGTCAGACCTCAAATGATTCTCCACGGGTGTTGCGTGGATGAGAACGTGAATGGCTGCTAAACAGATACTCCAGGGGAGCATCGAACGTTAATATTTCGTTAATTCAGGAATACGACAAATGGCATCAATGGAAAAGGCGGCAGCCGGATGGTCCATAGCCATCGTAGCAATTTTTGTCGCACTTGCAGCAGCTGGTGACTCGATTCAGAGCACAAGCGCGCCGATAGCAGTTCCCTCCGCCCCACCCGCAGTTGTTGAGCAACCAGTGGAGGCAGAGACGATGATAGAAGAAGGCCTCATGATAGAAGAAGCGATGACGGAAGAGGAGGCCATGGCAGAAGAGGAAGCGATGGTCGAAGAAGAGGAGGCAACAACAGAGCCCACAGAACCGCAGACCGTAACAGTCGAGATACCCATAGACACGGAGCTCCCAGGGTGTGAGATCACCGACGCATGCTACATACCCGGCTCCGTAACCATCAATGTTGGCGACACGGTGGCATGGGACAACGCAGACATCGCTGCACACACGGTAACAAGCGGCTCACCTCAAACCGGACCGAGCGGAGAATTCGATAGCAGCCTGATCATAGGCGGAGCGATATTTGAGGTGACCTTTGACGAGGCTGGAAGTTACGAGTACTTTTGCCTGGTCCATCCCTGGATGTTAGGCACTGTCGACGTAAGTTAAGGGAATTATATACATGAGTACACAGTACACTTGCCTTTTTCTGGCGCTCTTGCAACCCTCCCGGCGCTTGGCTCTCGCGCCCTGTCTGGGGAACGCGCGGGAGCAATCCCGCGCTGGTGTCTCGCGTCTTTGGACGACCATCCCGGCCGCCCTGCCGCCACGGCTTCCGCCCTGGAGGCAATGTTATGCGCGGCATTGATGTCCGCGTTGACGTCATTGTCACATCTGTCATTGGTACAGCGGAACTCGCCCCGCGACACCCTGGATTCCTTGTCACTGTGGCCGCACCTGTGGCATGTTATGCTGGTGCCCTTGGGGTCCACCATAATTACAGTCACGCCCGTGTTCTCACAGGCGCCCCTGATCTGGCGCTGGAACGTCCCGGGCCTGGAGTAGGCCATCTCGCGGTTGAGCCCGGTCTTGGCCGTGCTTCCCTTTCCCTTGGCTCTTGCAGTCATGTTCACGAGGTTGAGGTCCTCCATGGCCACCGTTCCCGCGCCGTCCGCTATCCTCTTGGAGGCGTGGCGCTCCCAGTTGGTTTGCCTGTTGGCGAGCTTCTCGTGCTTCTTCCTGATCTTTCTCTGGAGCTCCTTGTAGCTTCTTGACTTGGGCTTCCTTGCCTCGTTCCTGTTGCGGCCGCTGGTGTTGTTGCTGCTGCCGCCGTTGGCGCCGTTCCCGCCGTCCGAGCCATCGCTCACGCCACTGGCGCCTTCCTTGGCATCCTGTTTGGTGCGACTGTTGCCCCTCCCGCCGCGCTTCCTAGAGAGCTCCGAGTACATCTTCGATATGTCGTCGTTCTTCGCCCTCCTGCAGTCCTTTGGGAGGTCATAGAATGTGGGGTGGCCGGTGCCAAGGTCGACGGTGGCGGCGCCGTGGACTATGCCCATGTCGACACCCCTGGTTACCGTGGACTCCGACGGCCCTAGGGCCTTGGTTTCAACCCGGATGTGGAGCCGGTACGTCCTGTTGTGGTCCTCGGTGCGTTTCGTGGTCCTCTTGGTCGTCTCGACGAGCTGGAAGGAGAGCATTTCGAGGCCATCCACGTCGCCGTGCACCCTCACTATGCCGATACCGGGAAGATGCAGCATGCCGTTGCCCTTGTACACGGGATTCCTGAACACGGAGAGGGACCGCTGCTCCCCCTTCCTCTTAAACAGGGAATCCCTGTGGGTCCATTCGTTCCTCTTGTTGCTCCACTTGTTCGACGGCAGGTTGGGCGCGGTGCCGATGTCCGGTATCCCCTCCTTTTCCCGTTCCCGCCTGGCCAGGCGTTTCCACAGGGACTTGTTGGAGTGCTTTTTGCCGTTGGATGCCATGAATTTTTTTACGGCGTCAAGGCCCAGCAGGAGCCCCGCCCTCTGCACCCTGCTGTAGCAGGCCTCCTTGCGTCCAGCGGCCCGCGCTTTCTTGTCATGGACCAGCCACCCGTTTGCGTCCCTCCATTTGGTGAGCATCTTGTTGAGGTCGAACTTGGTTGTCCTCGGGTCTTTCAGCTTTTCCCGCACCGCCATGTTGAACGCCCACCTCTGCTGGTCCATGTGGCGCGATATGAGATCCGACGTCTCGGCAGACTGGTCAAAGTCCATTTTTATGGTGCGTATCATGATGCCCTCCATTGGGCGCTTTGACCACTTTTTTGGCGCCGGCTCGGTTGCCGTTGCTGTTGCCGCTGCCGTTGGCGCAATTGTGGTTGCCACGATGGGTTTCATTACCGCATGCAAATGCCAGCCGAGTATAAAAGGAGATATGGCGGTGCCGCGCCTGCCAGTGAGGTTCCGGCCGCCACGGTGTGGCGCCGGCACCGCGCGGGAACGGCGCCCCGGACGGAAGGCCCGAAGATGACGGGTTTTGGCCGCTTTTGCATGCGGCTGCCGCCTTGCGCCAATGCCGGATCGGTTTGGGACGGCTCCCCATGCGGATCCGGCATTTGCCTGTATGAAAGGCGCAACCAAGCCGCCGCCTTCCGGGGCTCCTGCCTGCCTCGGGATGCCGGCCGGCATCGGAAAACCGGATGCAATTGCCGGCCCGTCATGAATCGGGAAGGCCGGTCTGCCGGACCGCATGATCGGCCGGGACGGGAAGCCCCGGCCATGCGGCAGCGCCGACAGTTTACTTAACTATGTAATTCCCTAAGTTAACCCAAAAACAAGGCCTTTTTGTCTCCCGATACTCGCACGGTGTGGGATTACCCATAGCATCAAGATGAGGAACCTACGTGGGAGCGGCCACACACGGGCAAGTTGCGCTTGCATGAGGGCAGATACTGGCCTCACAGCTTGCGCAGCTTTCTGTTGTAGGCAACGCCAAACCGGTGTGCCTCATCCCTGGCATACTGCAGTATCTTCAGTCCCGGGTTGTCCCGAGGCATCCGGATGGGCCCGCCCCTGCCGGGCATAAACACCTCCTCGTCCCTCTTTGCCAGGGACGCGCAGGGAACCTCTACCCCAATGCCTTTCAGGGATTTTAGCGCGGCGCCTAGCTGTCCCGTGCCGCCATCCACCAGGACAAGATCCGGCATTGCGGACTCTTCCTTCAGCAGCCTCGCGTACCTCCGTGTGACTATCTCAGAGATCATCGCAAAGTCGTCCTGGCCGCGCACCGTGCCTATCTTGAACCTCCGGTACCCTGACCTGTCCGGGACGCCGTCATCAAACCTCGACATCGCACCCACCGCATAGTCGGTGCCGTGGTTTGAGACATCAAAGCACTCGATTATCCTTGGGGGGTGCCCAAGGCGCAGCGCCTCCTCCAGCTCGGTCAGGCCCGGCTGCGCCCCCTGGTGCTGGATCAGCGCTATATTCTTCATGATCAGGGAGATCATCTGCCGCTTCTTTCCACCTTTGGGCATTATGATGCTGACATCAGAGCCGGCATTCCTTGAGAGCAGCCCCTCCAAGGTCTCCCGGTTCTCGGGCAGCTCGCTTACCAGGATGTTCCTGGGTGTCTTGTGGGTGGTGTAGTACTGGAACAGAAAGTTTCCAAACGTGTTGTCTGCCACCATGTCAAAGGAGAAGCGATCCGTGTCGCGAATCACGCCGTGCTTCTGCCTCAGCGTCATAATCAGCGCGGTGTGATCCTCGACCGTTATCCCGAAATAGTCCTCGTCCGGGGCCCCGGTGACGTACTCCATCTTCTGCTCCGTCTGGAGGCTGCCCAGCCTCTGCAGCGTGTCCCTGATCTCCATTGCCCGCTCATACTGCTGCGATGCGGCGGCCTCATCCATCTCCCGGCGCATCCGCTCAACAAAGTCCCGCATGCCCTGCTTTCCCTTCAGGACCGACTCGAGGTTCCGGACATGCTGTCCGTACCTCTCCTGGGCCTCGCCGAACTGGCACGGCGCCTCGCAGTTTCCCAGGTGGTACTCCAGGCAGGCCTTCTTGGGAAGCGTCTTGCAGATCCTGATCTTAAACGCCTTGCGCAGGGCGCCTATCGTCAGCAGCTTCGAGCTGCCCTGCGTGAACGGGCCGTACACCCTTCCCTCGCCAAGAAACTTTCCCGACCTGGTCCTTCGCGTGACCAAGAGCCGGGGATACTTCTCCCCGTAACCCGCAAGTATGTGTAGCGCTGCTGATCCTTCAGCTCTATGTTGTACATCGGCCGGTACCGCTTTATCATATTGGATTCTAGCATGAACGCCTCGGCCTCGCTGTCTGTCAGGACAAACTCGATGTCGACAATCCTCTGGACGAGCTTTTGCATTTTGTAGTTCTGGTTCTTGGCAAAGTATGACCGGACCCTGTTCCTCAGGTTCTTTGCCTTGCCGATGTATATCGTGGCGCCCGCCGCATCCTTCATTATGTAGATGCCGGTGCGGGACGGAATGGAGAGGGTTGACGGATCCAGGGTCATCGGCTCATGAATTTTTTCAGGTACTTGCCCGTGTAGCTTCCCGGTGATGCAGATATCTGCTCCGGGGTTCCCGTGGCAACCACCCGGCCGCCCTCAAGGCCGCCCTCGGGGCCCAGGTCTATGACCCAGTCCGAGTTTCCTATAACGTCCATGTTGTGCTCTATCACAACCGCGGTGTTTCCCAGGTTTACCAGCCGGTTGATGACCTCCAGCAGCTTCTGAACGTCCGCAAAGTGCAGGCCGGTCGTCGGCTCGTCCAGTATGTACATCGTCCTTCCCGTGTCCGTCTTTGAGAGCTCCGCTGCCAGCTTTACCCTCTGGGCCTCGCCGCCGGACAGCGTGGTGGAGGACTGGCCCAGCTTGATGTACCCAAGGCCCACGTCGTATATGGTCTGCATCTTTTTTCTGATCGAGGGCACGTTCTCAAAGAACTTGATGGCCTCATCCACCGTCATGTCCAGCACGTCAGATACGTTCTTCCCCTTGTACAGCACCGTCAGGGTCTCCGAGTTGTACCTCTTGCCGTGGCACCGGTCGCACTGCACGTACACGTCTGAGAGGAACTGCATCTCGATCCGCTTCAGGCCGTTTCCCTCGCACTCAAAGCACCTTCCCGCATCCACGTTAAAGGAGAACTGGCTTATCGTGTACCCCATCTCCTTTGCCCTGCCGGTCTTGGCAAAGATCTGCCGGATGGGCGTAAAGACGCCTATGTATGTGGCGGGGTTGGATCGCGGCGTCCTGCCGATGGGAGACTGGTCGATTGCGATAACCCTGTCTATGTTGCCAATACCCAGAATCCGGTCGTGCTTGCCCGGTATCCTTCTCTTGTCGTGGAGCTTGTACTCGAGCGACTTTAGCAGGATCTCGTTTACGAGTGATGACTTGCCAGAGCCGGACACTCCGGTGACCACGATAAAGAGCCCCAGGGGAAACTCGACGTCGATGGACTTGAGGTTGTTTACGGCCGCCCCCTCGACCAGGATGCTGCCGTTCTGCCGCCTTGTCCGCTCCTTGAGGGTTATCACTTCCTTGCCGTTGAGGTACCTGCCAGTAATCGAGCTGTCGCTGCCGAGCATCTTCTGGACGGTTCCCTCAAAGACTATCCTGCCGCCGTTTACCCCGGCCCGCGGTCCCAGGTCTATGATCCAGTCCGAGCTCCGTATCACCTCCTCGTCGTGCTCGACCACGATTATGGTGTTTCCCAGATCCCGCAGCTTGGCCAGCGTCCTGATGAGCCTGGCGTTGTCCCTCTGGTGCAGGCCGACGGTGGGCTCGTCTAGGACGTACAGGACGCCGGTGAGGTTTGAGCCTATCTGCGTCGCCAGCCTGATCCTCTGGGACTCGCCTCCCGACAGCGAGGAGCTGGACCGGCCCAGGGTGAGGTAGTCAAGCCCCACGTTTCGCAGAAACTCCAGCCTGCCCCTGATCTCCTTTAGGACGTCACGGGCGATGTACTGCTCCGTGTCAGACAGGTTTATGGTGGCAAAAAAGTCATAGCACTGATCCACGGGCAGATCGCAGACGTCCATTATCCCCATGCCGCCGACCGTTACCGCCCGCGCCTCTGCATTGAGCTTTTTTCCGTTGCAGGTATCGCATGGGATGTCCATCATCAGGCGGTCCAGCCGGTCCCTGCCCATTCCGTAGTAGCTGCTCGCATGCAGCCTGTACAGGCAGTCAAATATGCCCATGTATGTACCCGGCAGGCCGCGTCTGGCATCAGAGCCGTGAAGCAGCAGGTTCAGCTGCTTGGCGGCCATCTTCCTTATGGGCATGTTCATCTTGATACCGGCAGCCTTCAGGGTACGGCGCAGTGCGGATCCAAACGAGTCCACAAGGTAGTCCCACGGGACTATGGCCCCCTCAAGGATGGACTTGGAATCATCCGGAATTAGCAGATCCCGGTGAAACACCCGGGAGTGTCCCAGGCCGTTGCACCCCTTGCACATCCCAAACGGGGAGTTGAACGAGAACGAGCGCGGCTCAAGGGTGCCGATGCTGATCTTGCACTTGGGGCAGGCATTGTTCTGGGAGAATATGCGGTCGTCTGCCTCTGCTGATATCATCACGTAGCCCTTGGCCGCCCTCAGCGCTGTCCCCACGGACTCGAACAGCCTGGACCGCTCTGACTTTTCTGCGGTCAGGCGATCCACGACAATCTCGACGTTGTGCCACTTTTGCTTGTCCAGGGGCGGCATCTCCCCGTCAAGCGGCACAATGCTGCCGTCCACCCGTATCCGGGAGTAGCCGTCCTTTTTGATCGACTCAAAGAGCCAGTCATATGTCCCCTTTTTGTGCTGCACCACGGGCGCCAGCACAAGCACCTGCCGGCCCTGAAACTCCTTGAGGACCGTATCGCAGATTGCCTCGACTGACTGGCTGGATATCACCCCGCCGCACCGGATGCAGTGCGGTATGCCCACCCGCGCGTACAGCAGCCTCATGTAATCATAAATCTCCGTGACGGTTCCCACCGTGGAGCGGGGATTCTTGCTGGTGGTCTTCTGCTGTATCGATATTGCGGGGGAGAGTCCGTCGATCGAGTCCACGTCCGGCTTGTCCATCATCTCAAGGAACTGGCGCGCGTACGCCGACAGGGACTCGACGTACCTTCGCTGGCCCTCTGCGTACAGGGTGTCAAAGGCAAGGGTGGACTTGCCAGAGCCCGACAGGCCGCTGATTACAACCAGCCTGTTCTTTGGTATGTCCACATCAATGTTCTTCAGGTTGTGCTGCCTGGCGCCGCGGATCTTTACCTTATCTTCCATGCCCCTTCCTCTCGATTGCCTTGCTTATTCTCCGGATCTCGTCCCTGTACTCTATGGCCCCCTCAAAGTCCAGCTCCTGCGCGCACGTCTTCATCTGCGCATCCATGTTTACGATATCTGCGGAGAGGTCGTGCGTGGACTTGATCTTGATGTCATCAACCTCGGTCACCTGCTCAGGTATGGACTTTGTGATGGTTTGCGGCGTGATGCCGTGCCTCCGGTTGTACTCCGCCTGCCTCGCGCGCCTCCTATCGGTCTCGGCCACTGCCGTCTTCATGGAACGCGTGACCGTATCTGCGTACATGATGACCGCGCCGGCGTCGTTTCTTGCAGCCCTCCCAAAGGTCTGAATCAGGCTGGTGTTGTTGCGCAAGAATCCCTCCTTGTCGGCATCCAGTATTGCCACCAGGGAGACCTCTGGAATGTCCAGGCCCTCCCTGAGCAGGTTGATTCCCACCAGCACGTCAAACTCGCCCAGCCGCAGCTGCCTGATGAGCTCCGTCCTCTTGAGGCCCTCAATTTCTGAGTGCAGGTACCGCACCCTCACGTCATGCCTGGAGAGGTACTCGGCCAGATCCTCTGCCATTCTCTTGGTCAGCGTGGTCACCAGCACCCGCTCGTTCCTCTGCACCCTCTTTTGAATCTCGGCGATCAGATCGTCCATCTGATCCCCGGTGGGCCTTATCTCCACCGAAGGGTCCACCAGCCCCGTGGGGCGCACCAGCTGCTCTGCTATCCGATAGGAGCGCTCCCGCTCATAGTCGCCGGGCGTGGCAGAGACAAATATCGCGTTTTTCATGTATCCTTCAAACTCCTCAAACTTTAGCGGCCTGTTGTCAAAGGCGCTGGGCAGCCGAAAGCCGTACGTCACGAGATGCTCCTTTCTTGAGCGATCGCCCTTGTACATCCCGTGCAGCTGGGGCAGCGTGACGTGCGACTCGTCTATTACCAGGAGGTAGTCGTCGCCAAAAAAGTCCAGCAGGCAGAACGCCGGCTGGCCGGGACTTCGCCCGTCAAAGTGCCGGGAGTAGTTCTCTATTCCGGAGCAGTACCCCAGCTCCTGGATCATCTCAAGGTCGTAACTTGTTCTCATCTCCAGGCGCTGGCGCTCCAGCTCCCGCAGCTCCGGGAGCCTCTCCTGCAGCTCCTGGCTGATCGAGCCGAGCGCCCTGTCCCGGACATCGCTGGCAATGAGGTAGTGCTTGGCAGGAAATATCTTGAACTGGGACACCTGCCTTCTCTCATGGGACGCCATGTTGTCAAGTATGCTTATCTTCTCTATCTCGTCGCCGAACATGGAGATCCGCACTATGTCGCTGGAGTAGGCGGGCACCACGTCTATGGTGTCCCCCCGGACCCGGAAGTTGCCCGGCGCGACCTCGGTGTCGTTTCGCTCGTACCTGGCATTTAGCAGTCCGGCGATGAGATCCCGCCGGCTGATCCTCTGGCTTTGGCGTATGATGACAGACATCTGATCCCAGTCCGCTGGGTTTCCCAGGGAGTAGATGCACGACACGGTGGCGACAACGATGGTGGGCTCGTCGGAGAGCAGCATGGCGGTGGTCTCCAGCCGCATCTTCTCTATCTTCTCGTTTATCTGCGTGTCCTTTCTCAATGTAGGTATCGGTCTGGGGCATGTAGCTCTCCGGCTGGTAGTAGTCATAGTATGACACAAAGTAGCCCACGTTGTTCTCCGGAAAGAACTGCCTCAGTTCGGAGTAGAGCTGCGCGGCCAGGGTCTTGTTGTGTGATATCACAAGCGTGTTCTTGCCGGTTCTGGCAATCACGTTTGCCACCGTAAACGTCTTTCCGCTGCCGGTCACGCCCAGCAGGGTCTGGCTCCTTCCTGCTTTGACGCCGCGGACCAGGGACTCGATGGCCTGGGGCTGGTCCCCGGTGGGGGCAAACTCAGAGACCAGCTTGAATGGGCGGTTGCGAGTCAATGCGCAGGCGGGGAGCAAAACTAGATTTAAAGCATCATGTCACCAGACCGGCTCGTCGATCATCTCAAGCTTGCCGCCTGCAACCGCAAACCCCATCACCTTCAGCGTCTCCTCGGCGGTCTGGCTTGAGCGCTTGAGGATCTTCTCTGCAAGCTCCGTTCGGGCCCGCGCCGCAAGCGTCTGGCCTATCTTGTACTTTCCCCGGACGGACACGGGGGATACGCGTATTACGGCCACGTGATCCAGCACGGACATCGGCGGAGTGATGGGGGTGTATCCGCCCTCCGGCTGGTACTTCTCCATCAGGCCGTTTAGAGCCCGGGACTTTTCGGCGAGGTCAGATACGATGTGCGCCGCCCCCTTGATCACCACGCTGACGTACAGGGTGTCTGCCAGGGAGGCGTCGTGGGGATCCTCAAAGTACGAGGGCAGAAACTCCAGCTCCCGGTCCACCTCGAATCCCGCCTTTGGGTTTCGCCTTATGTTGTCCAGCTTCTCGCCCCTGATATGCGAGTGCAGGTAGATGAACCCGTCAAGGAACACAAAGTTCATGGGAATTACCTGCGGGTAGCCGCGCTCGTCCATGGTGGCAATCCTGCCCACATGCTCGGTGTTGAGGAAACGGGCAATCCGTTCCGGAGATTTAATCTCCAGCTTTCCCAGTAGCTGCATGGTCTTTGGTCTGCCGCGCCTGCCATAAATTTAGCTCCCACATATGGATACAAGTGGCATGGAGGAGTACGCATCCCACCATACCCGATACGGGATCACACAGGTGCCGGATCCAGAACCAAACATCGTCTGAAAACGTTTTAATCACAAGGAGCGACTTTTGTTCCTGTGAACATAACTGAGAAGATACTGGCACGGGCATCCGGCAGGGACCGCGTGGCCCCCGACGACGTCATATTTGCAGATGTGGACAGGGTGATGGTCCACGACGTTTCGGGGCCCGGCGTGCTCAAGGTGTTTGAGAGGCTAAGGGAGCAGGGCATACCAGTAGACAGGCTCAAGGATCCCTCCAAGGTGTGGGTCGCAGAGGACCACTTTGTCCCCTCGGCCGACAAGATATCAGCGGAGAACATAGTCAAGCTGTCCAACTTTACAAGGGAGTACGGCATCGAGAAGCACTTCCGGTACGGCATGGGCCAGTACGGAATATGCCACACGCTCTCGCACGAGGAGGCGCTAGTCCTTCCCGGCCAGGTGTACGTGGGCGGCGACTCGCACACCAACACCACTGGGGCCTTGGGCGCCTTTGCATGCGGCCTCGGACACACAGACGTGGCGTACGTCCTGCTAAACGGCAGAATCTGGTTCAAGGTGCCAGAGACGCTATACTTTCAGATAAACGGCAGGCTGCCGGATCACGTAATGGCCAAGGACCTGATCCTGAGGATAATCGGCGAGATCGGGACCGACGGCGGGGCGTACAGAGCGATGCAGTTTGGGGGCAGCGGGGTGGAGAACATGTCAGTGGAGGGAAGGCTCACCCTGACCAACATGACCACCGAGGCAGGCGCCAAGAACGGAATCATCGAGCCGGACCAAAAGGTCTACGACTACTTGGACGGACGCGGCGCCGCGAGCTACACCCCCGTGCACGGGGACGGTGACGCCGAGTATGCCAGGGTGTACGAGTACGAGGCAGAAGAGCTTGAGCCCGTTGTCGCAGAGCCGTTCTCCCCTGCGAACATATCCGTGGTAAGGGAGGCGCCGTCCACGCCCCTGGACAAGGCATACATCGGATCCTGCACCGGCGCCAAGATGGAGGACCTGGAGGCAGCGGCAAGGGTGCTCAAGGGAAAGACCGTAAAGATAAGAACAGAGGTCCTGCCAGCGGCAATCTCGATATACAAGAGGGCGGCCGACAGCGGACTGCTGAAGATATTCCTTGATGCCGGAGCCGTGGTGGGCCCGCCGACCTGCGGCGCATGCTGCGGCGCGCACATGGGGGTCCTGGCAAAGGGCGAGGTGTGCATCAGCACCACCAACAGGAACTTTCCCGGGCGCATGGGGCATGTCGAGTCCAGGACGTACCTGGCGTCGCCCCAGGTGACTGCCGCATCGGCGGTGACCGGCAGGATAACTGACCCGAGGGATCTGGATTGAGGGGCGGCGTCATCAAGTATGCGCAGGACAACATAGACACGGACGTCATAATACCAGGCATGTACCTCAAGATTCACGACTATGCGGAGCTTGCTACGCATGCCATGGAGGGGCTGGATCCCGACTTTCACTCCAAGGTGAAGAAGGGGGACTTTGTGCTTGCGGGGAAGAACTTTGGATGCGGCTCGTCCCGGGAGCATGCGCCGATCGCGCTTGCCCATTCCGGAATCCAGGCGGTGCTGGCGCTCTCCTTTGCCAGGATATTTTACAGGAATGCGGTGGACGGCGCCTTTCTTCTCCCCATCGAGGTGGACGAGTCCACGTACTCGGCAATCTCCCAGGGCGACGAGCTTGAGATCGACACCGCAACATCCAGGATACGCAACATCACAAGGAACGAGACCTACAGGATGAAGCCGTTTCCGGACATAATTGCCAAGATCGTGGCAGCGGGCGGGCTCTTCAAGTTCAGGCCCGAGGAGTAGACCATGGCGAGGACGCTCTTTGGTAAGATATGGGACGCGCACGTAGTGGCAGACGGTCGCCCGTCACTCCTGTACATAGACAGACACCTGGTACATGAGGTGACCTCGCCGCAGGCGTTTGACGGGCTGCGCAAGAGCAACAGGGGCGTGCGGCGCCCGGACCTGACTGTGGCCACGGTGGATCACAACATACCGACGACCAACCGCTCCCTTCCCATAGCGGACCAGACGTCCCTCATACAGATACAGACCCTGGAGAGGAACTGCCGGGACTTTGGGATCAGGCTGTTCGGGATGGGCAGCGCCGGCCAGGGTATCGTGCATGTCATAGGGCCGCAGATGGGAATCACGCTGCCCGGCACCACCATCGTCTGCGGGGACAGCCACACCTCGACGCACGGCGCCTTTGGCGCCTTGGCGCTGGGAATCGGAACGAGTGAGGTGGAGCATGTGCTGGCATCGCAGACCCTCTGGCTGGAGAGGCCGGAGCCCTTTGAGGTCGTGGTGACAGGAAAGAGGGGCCCCACCATAACCGCCAAGGACGTCATACTGTCCATAATAAGGAACATCGGCACCGCCGGCGGAACCGGCACGGTGATCGAGTACAGGGGATCCGGAATATCTGACATGTCCATGGAACAGAGGATGACCGTGTGCAACATGTCCATTGAGGCAGGAGCCCGCGCAGGCCTCATCGCCCCAGATGAGAAGACGTTCCGGTACCTGCGGGGCCGCAGGTACACGCCCGAGGACTATGAGGAGATGGTGGATGCATGGAGGCGGGATCTCACCACGGACTCCGGGGCCACGTTTGCAAAGTCATACACGATACACACCGACGAGATCGCCCCCCAGGTGAGCTGGGGAACCAACCCCGCCATGACCTGCGACGTCACCCAGTCGGTGCCGTTTCCCGAGGACTATGCCGGGGACGACCCCGGCCAGGTGCGCGGCGCAAAGAAGGCGCTGGAGTACATGGACCTGAGGCCCGGCACCCCCATCACCGAGATCCCCGTGGACCGGGTCTTTATCGGCTCGTGCACCAACGCCCGGCTGGAGGATCTGATCGATGCCGCCCGCGCAGCCCGCGGCCGCAGGGTGGCCCCGGGTGTTGACGCAATGGTGGTGCCCGGCTCCCAGGACGTCAAAAGGCAGGCAGAGGAGATGGGCCTTGACAGGGTATTTCGGGACGCGGGCTTTGAGTGGCGCGAGTCCGGCTGCAGCATGTGCCTTGGGATGAACCCGGACATACTCGAACCCGGCCAGCGGTGCGCCAGTACGTCAAACCGCAACTTTGAGGGCCGCCAGGGAGCCGGGGGAAGGACCCACCTGGTGAGCCCCGTGATGGCAGCGGCCGCCGCGGTAAGCGGGCACTTTGTGGACGTAAGAGAGATGGACCTGAACTGAGATGGAGCCCTTTGCAGAGATCCGCAGCACCGCGGTGTTGCTGGACAAGGTGAACGTGGACACGGACCAGATAGTGCCCAAGCAGTTCCTCAAGAGGGTGCAGAAGACCGGCTTCGGCAAGTGCCTCTTCTTTAACTGGCGCTTTGATCAGCAGGGCGCTCCAGATCCGGGATTTGTCCTCAACGAGCCCCGGTACCGGGACTCGCAGATACTGGTAACCGGGGAGAACTTTGGGTGCGGCTCGTCCCGGGAGCACGCGGTGTGGGCCCTGCTGGACTACGGGTTCCGCGCGGTCATAGCCCCGTCCTTTGGCGACATCTTCTACAGCAACTGCTTCAAGAACGGCCTGCTGCCGATCAGGCTTGGCCGGGACGAGATAGACCGGCTCGGGGCCGGCACGATCCGCATCGACCTGGAGTCCCAGGAGATCACGTCCGGATCAGGCAGGATACCGTTCACAATAGACCCCCACAAGAAGAGGATACTGCTGGAAGGACTGGACGACATAGCCTTGACCCTCAGGCTGGAAGACAAGATATCAGACTATGAGCGGCGCACTAGGCTGCCATCCGTCGTATGATCCCGCTGGCAAGGGAGGCGTTTCTCTCCAGGGTCGCAGGCGAGCCGACATCCATCCAGTCCTCGTCCGTGTTGTAGGCGCTCACGCCGCCCCGCTGCGCCAGCCCCTGCAGTATGTCATAGGACAGGTTGACGCTGCCCTGCACCTGCCTTATCATCGGAAGGATCCCAGTCGAGAGGATGTATATCCCCAGGCACTCTGCCATGGGCAGCCGCACCGTGGGCTTTTCGCTGAAGCTTCGCACCATGCCGTCGGCCACGTCGGCAAAGCCGGTCTCCTCCCTCCTGCTGGTCCGGGTTGCGATGCATGCGAGGCCGCCCTTCTCTTGAAAGTGCGACAGCATTGCGGATATGTCCAGCGCGCACAGGTTGTCCACAAACCATAGCAGGAACTCCTGCGACCCCTCCAAGGCCTGCTGGGCGTGAAGCAGGTCCCCGCCGGTGCCGGACTGGGAGTCCTGGACCAGCGTGATCCCTTTTTTGCGGCGGGAGCCATCCAGGTAGTTCCTTATCTGGCCGCCCAGCCCCTCAAAGTCAGATATTATGATCACCCCGTCGATCACGTCTGAGGCGCAGACGTGATCCAGGATGTAGTCGATCAGTGGCCGGTCGCCCACTGGGAACATGGCCTTGGGGATGTAGTCGGTGTACGGCTTTCCCCGGGTGCCACTGCCACCGGCTAAAATTACCGCCTTCACGCCCTAACGGTAGGACTTTTGCTTTCGTCTTCTTGCACCGGGGCCGCCGAACTTTTTGGGTTCCTTCATCCTGGCGTCGCCGCTGATCAGATACTTGTCATATACCGAGATTCTCTTTCGCAGGTCTTCCCTGATGGATTTGGGAAACGGGTGATCCCTGGGCTCCTTCTTGCTCTTGGTCCAGCCTGTTAGCGCCCGAGATATGGCAGTCGCCACGGCGCTGGCCTGCCCCGAGTAGCCGCCGCCCCTTACCCGGACAGATATGTTCACCCTGGTTCTGAGGTCTCCTGCTATCTCCAGCGGAGCCAGGATTGCTTCCCGGGACATCTCGTGTCCGATCATCTCCACCGGCACGTTGTTTATCCTGATCCTGCCGTTGCCCTTGGTTATGTAGACGTGGGCGCTGGCGGTCTTTCTTGTTGCAAAGTAGATCTCCGTCTTGGGCGTGGTCATTCGGTCCACCCCACTGTTCGTCCAAGCTCCGCCATAGTGACATAGTCTGCTGCCGGCCTTTTGATCTTTGCCTTGTCAAACTGTGTCTTCTTTGTGGTCTTGAGCGGCTTTGGGACCCCGATGTACGCGCGCAGCCTCTTGTGGGCCTCGATTCCCGATGTCTTGGTCCTGGGCAGCATTCCGCGGACCATTCGCGTAATTATGGTGTCAGGCCGCCTGGGATGAAACGGGCCGTGCTTTGGGTTTATGATGCTGCCGATCTCCAGAAATTTCTTGTACTCCCCGACTATGTTTCTCCTGCTTCCGCTGAGCATGATGTTCTCGCAGTTCACTAGCGAGACCCTGTTGCCCTGAAGAAGCTGCTTTGCGGTGAAGGATGCCAGCCTTCCGGCCACGTGATCCGTTGCGTCAACCACCAGGTGGCTCGTGCCGGATATCATTGCACAGCCTCCTTATCTGCTGACATGACGGCGCTACCCAAGCAGAACTACCCCCTTGCCAGTGGGAAACTGGCCCACCATCTCCCGGTATCCCTGAATGCTTCCGCCCGAGGCAAGAACCTTCTGCGCGGCCGTGCGGGATATGGAAAACGAGCACAGTGTAATCTTGTGGGAGATTGCGCCGGTGCCCAGGACCTTGCCTGCAAAGAAGACGGCGTCACCTTCGCGGGTAAGCTTGCTCATCTTGTTGAGGTTGATGGTTCTTCTTGCTGCCGACGGCTTGAGCGCCTCGCGGGAGAGCCTGGACCAGATGGGCGCGTCGTTGCTTCTAGACGCCTTTCTGAGCTCCCTTGCCATGGTAAATACAGTCTGGCTAGCCATCAGAGTGAACTCCCTGTGCACCCAAATATAATATGCATGCTTATGCCACCTGGCTTACCAGCTCTTTAAAGCCGGATATTCGGTTTGAGAGCTCTTCTACTGCCGAGAGTACGATCTGCTCCGGCGGTAGCGCCCCGGTGGACTCGACGGTCAGGATCCTCTCCTCGTCCTCGTCTGTCTCGGTCAGCACGGCGATGTTTGCCGAGTTCCACTTTGCGTGCTCGGTGCCGCGCCCCAGGCGCGCGTAGGCATCTATCCATACCTTCTGCCCCGGTGCCAGAACCACGATCGGGATATCAGCAGACACAGGCTTTACAAACCTGTCCTCAGACGTCAGCTCGCCGGAGAGGACGGTCCTGGTGGCGTCAGACTCCTCCAGGTCCAGTATCAGCATCACCTTGCTGGTGTCGTGATCGGTATCCACGCTTTTGAGCTCCTTGAACTCGGTGAGATCTGTCTTCAGCGGAATCAGCCCCAGCCTGTGGGCGAGGGCCTCGTCTGCCATGACCGAGGAGTTCTCCCTCACCGACACCTTGTCTATGGCAAAGACCGGAACGCCGTTGAGACATATCCTCCTTATGGCATTGGCGTAGGGAAGCGGAATGTTCCTCATCATTATCGAGATCCTTCTCTCATCCTTGCTGATTACCTCTAGAGAAGACAAATCACTCAAAAACGCCCAAGTCCAAATAAAAATCTAGCTGGTTTTGTAGGTGCGACATGCCGGGGAGGCAGACCGGGCCGCAGGAGCTGCTTCAGAGACGCGTTACCCTGCGAACCCAAGACGCGCGCCAGCGCCCGGTGGCGGCCAGCTGCCCCACTAAGACCGGAGCCGTGCGCCGCCATGCCTGGAAACGCGATCTGCCGCGGCGCGACTCTCCGCAACCCGAAAGAACCCATATATAAATAACCGACTGCCGACAGGATGATCCATGACGGACGTAACCGTGGTCAGGTTCTCGTTTGAGGGGGACAAGTTCGAGATCCTGGTCAAGCCGGATCCTGCGCTGGACTACAAGCTGGGAAGGAAGAAGGACATGTCCGCAGTCATGGTGTCTGATGAGATCTACACCGATTCTGGCAGGGGAACCCGGGCATCGTCTGAGAAGATCCTCAAGGCGTTTGGAACGGAGGATCGCGCAGAGGTGGCAAGGCGCATACTGGAGAAGGGCGATCTCAACCTCACCACGGACCAGAGGCGCAAGATGATAGAGGAGAAGCGGAGGCAGCTGGTGACGCACATCTCCAGAAACTTTGTGGATCCCAGATCCCACCTACCCCACCCGCCCCTGAGAATAGAGCAGGCGATGAAGGACGCCAAGGTCTCAATCGATCCGCACAGGAGCGCAGACGAGCAGGTAAAGGAGACAGTCGAGAAGCTTCGAAGGATCATCCCCCTCAAGACAGAGAACCTCGATCTGGAGATCGTCGTGCCCGCGCAGTACGTGGCCCGATCCTATTCGATCCTCAAATCCACCGGACAGCTCAAGCGCGAGGACTGGCTTCCCAACGGCTCCCTAAAAGCAATACTTGAAATATCCGCCGCAGCAAGGCCAACTGTGATAGACCGATTGGGCTCGATTACAAAGGGCACCGCCACGGTGGAGATGGTTCGCTGATGGATCCAATAAAGAGAAAGTACGTGATCCCCGGAGACACAATCACAAGCGGCCCCTACAGGCCTGAGCAGAACGTAACGATGCGCGGCAAGAACATTGTTGCAACGACGGTCGGAATATCCGAGATATTTGACAACACCGTAAGGGTCATCCCGCTTACGGGAAAGTACTACCCAAAGATCAACGATCTGGTAATCGGCAAGGTGACCACAAACACATCCCTCTCATGGGAGCTGGACATCAGCTCCTCGTACGTGGGGGTGCTTCCTGCATCAGACGTGTTTGGCAGGAACTTTTCCGCGCACGCCGACGAGCTATTCTCAAAGCTCCGGCCCGGTGACTTGGTGGCAACCAGGGTGGCAAACTTTGACAGGACGCGGGATCCGCTTCTCACCGTGTCAGACATGGATCTGGGAAAGATCGACTCGGGAGACCTTGTGGAGATATCTCCAAGCAAGGTGCCAAGGCTGATTGGAAAGCGGGGAAGCATGATTCAGATAATAGAGAACGCAACAGGAACTACGATCACCATAGGCCAGAACGGCAGGATCGTGGTGGCAGGAGAGGATCCGGATGGGTTATTAAAGGCAAAGAAGGCCATCCAGATGATAAATGAAAAGGCGCACGTTGCAAACCTTACCGAACAGGTCAGGAAGATGCTAGAGACAAAGGGCGATTAAAATGGGCGGAAGAGATTCAACTATGGTTCTGCTGGACAAGAACGGCATCCGTTGCGACGGGCGCAAGATCGACGAGCCGCGCAAGATCATGATAAAGGCAGGAGTTCTCAAGAACGCCAACGGCTCTGCATACATCGAGTTTGGCGACAACAAAATCATGTGCGGGGTGTATGGCCCCAGGGACGTGCACCCAAAACACATGGCAAACTCAAGTACCGGAATACTCAGGTGCCGCTACCACATGGTGCCGTACTCTGTCAGTGAGAGAAAGAACCCAGCCCCGTCAAGAAGGGAGATCGAGATATCCAAGGTGATAAAGGAGGCGCTGGAACCGGCAGTCATGCTGGAGAGGTTTCCGCGGACGGCAGTTGACGTATTCATCGAAGTGCTGCAGGCAGACGGTGGATCGCGGTGCGCGGCGCTAGACGCGGCATCAGTTGCGCTGGCAGACGCGGGGATTCCCATGAGGGACATGGTATCGGCGTGCGCTGCCGGCAAGGTCGCGGACACCGTTGTTCTTGACGTAAACAACGAGGAGGATCAGGCAGGCCAGGCGGACATGCCCATCGGCTACATGCCAAACCTTGAAAAGGTCACCCTGCTTCAGCTGGACGGCATCATGAGCCCCAAGGAGTACAAGGAGTGCATCGAGACCGGAATCAAGGGATGCAAGATAGTATACGAGATACAAAAGAAGGCGCTCAACGAGCGGTACTTTGGAGATGACCACAAATGACGACCACGGTGGTTCTCGATCAGCTAAAGAAGGACAAGATAGTCGAGCTGCTAGACCAGGGCAAGAGGATAGACGGCCGGGCCTTTGACGAGACAAGGGAGATCATCATCGAGGCAGGCGTAATACCCAAGGCCAACGGCTCTGCCCGCGTTCACCTCGGAAGCACCGACGTGATCTGCGGCATAAAGATACAGCCCGACAGGCCGTTTCCCGACGTGGGCGACAAGGGCATCTTCATCTGCACCGCCGAGCTGCTTCCGCTCTCACACCCCACAGTAGAGACCGGACCCCCCAACCCGACAGTGATCGAGCTGGCCCGGGTAGTGGACCGCGGAATACGGGAGAGCAAGATGATCGACCTGACGCAGCTGGTAATAAAGAAGGACAAGTCGGTGGTGGGCGTGTTCGCCGACAACACCGTGATTGACTATGACGGAAACCTCTTTGATGCCTGCTCCTATGCCGCCACCGCGGCAGTGCTGTCCTCCAAGATGCCCCGGTGGGAGATCAAGGACGACGTGCCGACGCTGATAGACGACGAGAAGGTTGATCTGCCGGTCAGTACGATTCCCGTGTCGGTTACCATGGGCAGGATAGGCAAGCACATCATCGTTGACCCGACAGGCGACGAGTGGGACTGCCTTGACGCCAGAATCACAATCACCAGCAACTCTGACGGCAACATCTGCGCCCTGCAAAAGGGTGGCAAGAACGGCTTTACCGTGGAAGAGCTCGTAGAGTGCGGCAAGACCGCAGTGAAGCTGGCCGACAAGATAAGGACGATCTTAAAAGGGACTCAAGAGTAGCATGGCCAAGAGAAAGTCTCTCAGGGGACTCGGCGCAAGGTACGGCATCAAGCTGAGAAAGCAGTACTCGAAGATACACTTTCAGCTCAAGCAGGAGAGGGTGTGCCCGGAGTGCGGCTCGAAGAAGTTCGGGCGTACCGCGGTGGGAATCTGGGAATGCCGCCGGTGCAACTTCAAGGTGGCCGGTACCGCATATGACATCAAGATTTAGTGCCAGGGTTACCGTGGATCTCGGGGAGAAGAACCGGGCCGTATACGAATCCATAAACGCAGACAACATGTTCTATCCGGAGAACCCCACAGAGACCGTCATGTCACTGTCAGATGAGGTGGTTGCAGACATTCGGTCGGACCAGATATCCCACCTGAGGGCGAACCTCAACTCGCTTCTGCGCCTGATTCAGGCAAGCGCAAAATCTATCGAGTCCGCAGCCAGGCCACCCGACGGCCCGTGATCCGGGCAGCGTGACAAGGTATAATAGAACATCGGCCGCGCCGTATCCTATGTCAGGCCAACAGATGCCGCCGTGGCTGCGGGAACAGCTGATGAATATGCAGCAGGCACAGCAGAACCTGCAGTCGATCATGGTTCAAAAGCAGCAGCTGGACGTGGAGCGGATGGAGACTGACCGGGCCCTAGAGGAGCTCCAGAAGGCGTCTGACGAGGACACAATCTACAAGCACGCAGGGAGCGTCCTGGTGAGATACTCAAGAAAGGACATCGTAGACGAGCTGGAGGAGAAGAGGATGCTAGCAAAGACGCGCCACGACGTACTGGAAAAGCAGGAAGCCCGGCTAAAGGAGTCCCTCAAGGAACAAGAGGCAAAGCTGAACGAGGCCATGAGGGGCCAGCAGGCGGGCCCCGATCCGCACCAACGTAAATAACCGACAGCCTTTTCATCACACTGTGGCAGGACTCAAGGGTCTGCGCATAGTAGCAGACGAGAGGGAGAAGAAGAGCAGGATTCCCCAGCTGCTTAAGAATCTGGGGCTTGATGTCGAGGTCGTGACGCTGCCGGTGGGCGACTACATCGTGGCGCCAGAGACGGTAGTCGAGCGCAAGAGCGTCCACGACTTTATATCGTCGGTCTTTGACGGCCGGCTTCTGGATCAGTGCCACAGGCTCAAGGAGAACTATACGGATCCCGTCATCATACTGGAGGGGAACATAGACGAGATAGAGGAGATCGTCGACAATCCCATGGTGTTCTACGGCTCGATGAGGCGGGTCGCAATGGAGTTCAAGATTCCGATACTGCCCACGCCCAGCGCGTACCACACCGCAAGGCTGCTAGTGGCGCTGTGCAAGAAGCAGGAACACACGCCGGGGCCGTTTCTGAAGAAGATAAAAAAGTCATCGGACCTGCAGCGCCAGCAGCTGTCAGCCCTTGGGAGCCTTCCAGGGGTAGGGGAGAAGCTGGCAGCCAGGATGCTTGAGAGGTTCGGCTCCCCGCTTGACGTCTTCAACGCTACGCTGGCAGACCTATCAAAGGTGGAGGGACTCGGCGAGGCGCGGGCAAAGAAGATCAGGGCAATGCTCAAGAAGAAGACAGGCCGCACGGGGAGCACTGGACAGAAGAGGCTTGGCGAGTAGCGCCGGCAGGGCTTGCCGTCGGGATCTCTGCCGCTCGTAAAGCATGCTGCGGGATCCAGAAGGCCGTTCCCGCTTGACACGGTATCTTTCGCTTGCCGGCTCGTCAGCAGCTACCTTCTTGGTGAGCGGCTACGCGGCCCTGATCGGCGGCGCATCCCTGCATTGCCACCGCACCCTTGCCGGCGTGCATCCTAATGTGGTCGGTATCTAGTGACGATCACAGGTTCGTATCAGGCCAAGGCGACACCATGATTGGCACGATTAAATAAAATGAGGCGCATAAGACAGTCATGTTCAGATCATACAGGTGGGTTGTGGAGAACCTTCACAATCCCGATGTAATAGTACTGGACTCCCGGCAGGAGACGGCGTACAGGTACGGCCACATACCAGGCTCCCAGTCGCTGATGCTGGACAGGGTGATAAGGCCTGACAGGTACGGCGCCAACCTGGCACCCGACGCGCAGCAAGCCGCAGACGTGTTTGGCAAAGCGGGGATAGACAAGACAAAGACGGTGGTGGTAACAGGCGACCTCATGGACCCGTCTGCCGCTCGCATAGCCTGGACGCTGAACTACTTTGGACACAAGAAGACGTTTCTCATGGAGGATCCGGGGGAGCTGTGGAGGAACAGCTCCAAGATGACAAGGAGGCCGGCAGAGGTCGCGCCCGCCAGGTTCGTCCCGGAGGTCGACCCCCTCATCAGGACAGACGCGGCAGCAATCCAGGACGGCACCGGCATCACGCTGATTGACGCCCGGAGTCCGCAGGAGTACATGGGAGGGCACCTGCCCGGCTCGATCCTCATTCCGTTCACAGACGGGCTGGGAACCGACGGCAGGCTGTTTCTGGACGGGAACCGGCTGGAAAGAATGTTCCGATCCCGCGGTGTCGACGGCGAGGGGAGGATCGTGTGCTACTGCATGCACGGCCACAGGGCATCCAGCCTGTACTTTCAGCTCAGGACTGCGGGGTTTGGAGATGTGGTCCTCTATGACGGCTCGTTTGCGGACTGGTACGGGAGGGGGCTACCGCTTGTGTAGCCTTCTTTTCAGCGCATTTCCGCACAGCGGGCACTCCCGGGAATTCTGGAAGCCCTTCTTGCACCCGATACAGTAGTAGACCCACCTGCCGACGGTGCGTATCCCGCCGGTCATCAGGGGTATGACGGGCATCATGAGATTTCTTGCCACATTTGACACCGCAAAGTCATCGGTCACCAGCTGGCCGCCCCGCTCCATGCACAGCGCAAGGACCGAGATGTCCTGCTCTGAGAGGTGGCCGTGATCCCCGGTCTCCCTAGCTTTTGAGATGATCCGCTCCGTTGCGCCGGCGCCTGCCCGCTCCACTGTCAGCCTGCCCGTATGGATCAGGGTCCCCAAGGCATCCTGCGCCCTTTTGATGTGCCTTACCTCGTCGAAGACCTGCGGCGTGGTGGCAAACCTCTCCGCTGACCTAAAGGGCAGGCCGGCATAAAACGCGCTGGCATCCAGAATCTTACGCGAGTCCGGGGGATCGTCCCCTTGGGTGCCGTGGCTCATCGCCTGCACCCGGCCGGCATTCCCGCAGTCTGCTGGTGCCGCGCGCCCCCAAGCCGGCGGTTCGGCAATATGGCATCACAGGACAGGACAGGCGACATCTGCTAGAACCCGAGCTTGCTCATCTGCCGCAGGCCGCGCTTCTTGAGCCTCACAAACGTGGCTGGCGTGTTGTATTTTTTAATGGTGATCGTCTCCCCAAACCCGGCGGACTTGATCACCTGCGCGTCCATGACAACGCTGCAGTCGTGCGAGCAGACAATCTCGATCTTCTCGTCGGGCACGACGATGGACTCAAGCCGGTACACCGGGGCCACGGGCGTGATTATCAGCACATCTAGGCTCTCGTGCAGGATAGGGCCGCCCAGGGAGAACGAGTGGCCCGTGGATCCGCTGGGGGTAGCGATTATCACCCCGTCCATCTTCTGCTTGACGTAGTCGTTCTGAAACTTTATCTCGATCTCTGCCGTCTTGGTAAGGTTCTTCCGCTGGATGAGGATCTCGTTTAGCGCCGGCGCAAACTCTTCTCCCCCGATGGAGGCCACGACCCTGGTGCGCCTCTCCAGTATTATCCTGTCCGATGCGATCTGCCTTATGGCCGAGTCCAGCTCGTCCATCGTGATCTCCGCAAGGATCCCCCTGTTGCCGCCCACGTTTATCGTAAGGAGCGGGGTGACGTCATCCAGGCCTCGAAAGGTCCGCAGGGTGGTACCGTCTCCCCCCATGGTAACTGCCAGATCCAGGTTCTCCGTCCGCAGGTCCGCTATGCTGTCTGCCCTCTCTGCCCCGTCCGCCGACACAGGCGAGATCGTAAAGACCTTGGCCCTTCTCTTCAGGAACTTTGTTGCGACCATCTTGGCCGCATCTTCGGACACCTTGGAGCCAAACTTGCTGATGATCGCCACTCTGTTTAACTTCAACCATCTCACGATACCCGCGTTTACTTAAAAATGGATAGCCCGGCGCCAAGGCCGCGTCACGCAAAGCAGGGCTGCTGCGCGCGTGCCGCAGGTGCAGGATCGGCGCCGGCGCAGCGACGCATCCCCGCCGCAGAATCATGGGGCGGAGACCGCCCAGATGCCGGTCGCTACAAAAGAGAATTAAACCCGGTAGAGGAGAGTGCGGTAAATGAGCTACAACCCAAGGGGTGATCTTGAGAGGTTCCTGGCAGAAGACATCGGGAGCGGTGACATCACAAGCGATCTCCTCTCCCCTGGAACGATGTCTGCGAGGATCGTCGCAAAGGAGGCGGGCGTCCTGGCAGGCATCGGGTTTGCGGCCCAGATATTCGAGATCGGCGGAGCGTCGGCGTCGGCCACATGGGGCGACGGGGATGCCATTGAGTCAGATGACGTGGTGCTGGAGGTTGCAGGCACCGCACGCGCGATCCTCTCGTCTGAGAGAACCGCCCTCAACCTGCTCTCCAGAATGAGCGGCATAGCGACACAGACCCGCGCCCTGACAGAGAGGATCAGGGGCAGCGGGGCGGAGATCTTTGCCACAAGAAAGACCGCCCCGGGGCTCCGGTACTTTGACAAGACTGCAGTGGAGATTGGGGGCGGCCGGCGACACAGGATGGCGCTAGACGAGATGGTAATGATAAAGGACAACCATCTTGCGGCAGGAGCGGTACTAGAGGAGGTCATCCCCCTGGCAAAGAAGAGACACCACAGAATCGAGGTGGAGGTTGAGAGCACCGCTGACGCCATCACGGCGGCAGAGTGCGGCGCGAACATCATAATGCTGGACAACTTTACCCCGGAGCAGGTGGCCGCGGCCCTGAGGGCCCTAGAGGACGGCGGGCTCCGGGGCCGGGTCAAGGTGGAAGCGTCAGGCAGAATCAACGAGGAGAATGTCGCCCTCTATGCCAGAACCGGTGTGGACATGATATCGTCTGGGGCCATCACGAGCTCGGTCAGGGGCATAGACTTTAGCCTGGAAGTCTAGGTCCCAGACAGAATCCGCGCAGCCTCCCTGTTCTTTGGGTCCACCTCCTGCACCATGCGGCAGCACTCCTTAGCCTCCTCTGGCTGACCCAGCTCCAAGTGCGAGCGGGCCTTGAGGATCAAGGCCTCGGTGTCGTATGTGGCCACATCCAGCGACCTTGCAAGGTAGTGGATCGCCTTTTGGTGCTTGCCGCGGATATGGTAGATGCTCCCGACTATGAAGAGGATGTCGTTTTCGTGTGGGACCTCTCGGAGCAGATCCAGCCCCGACCTGAGCGCCAGATCGTACTCCTTGCGCTTTACCAGCCGTCGCAGCTCCTTCTTCTTGTTCCATATGATACCGGCCCTTGGGTCCTTTGGACCGCGGCCGAACAACCCCAGCACCACTCCATGAGACGCGCGAACGAGTCGTATTTTTAGCTTATCGCAAGCATCCGCTCTATGGCCAGGCGCGCCCTGTCTGCCGTCTCCGGGGGAACCTTGACCTCGAACCGGTCACGGGCCAGCGAGTCGCGTACCCCCTCCAGCGTGATCATCTTCATGTACCGGCACTCCGCCTGGTCCGATGCCGCGGCAAAGTTCTTGCCGGGGTTCTGCTTTCTCATCCTGTGGAGTATGCCGGTCTCCGTGGCGACCACAAAGTTCCTTGATTTTGACTCCTTGGCATGGCGCATCATGCCCTCGGTGGAGAGCACATGCAGGTTCTCCCCGGCAAACCTTCCCGACGCCACGTCGTACATTATCGGAGTGGTGCAGCCGCACTCCGGGTGGATCATAAACTCCGCCTCGCGCATAGAGTCAAGCTTCCTCTTCACGTCATCAGGCGTTATTCCCGCATGCACGTGGCACTCGCCTGCCCAGATGTACATGTTCTTTCGCCCGGTCATCTTGGAGACGTACGATCCCAGAAACATGTCCGGCAAAAAGAGGATCTCCCTGTCTGCGGGTATGGCCTGCACGACACTCACCGCGTTGGATGACGTGCAGCAGTAATCAAGCTCCGCCTTGACTTCTGCCGTAGTGTTGACATATCCCACCGCTATGGCATCAGGGTGCCGCCCCTTCCACTGCCGCAGGTCCTCTGCGGTTATCGTGTCAGACAGCGAGCAGCCTGCCTCCAGGCTTGGAATCAGGATCCTCTTGTCCGGGGATATGATCGAGGCGGTCTCTGCCATAAAGTGTACCCCGCAGAACACTATGACCTTGCTGCCGGTTCTGGCAGCCTGCCTTGCAAGCCCCAGGGAGTCGCCGACAAAGTCTGCCACGTCCTGCACGTCAGGAATCTGATAGTTGTGGGCAAGGATCACCGCGTCCCGCTCCCCCTTTAGCCTGATGATCTCGTCGCGCAGTGCGGATGTTTGCTGTACCAGCATGAACTCTAGGGTTAAGATGTCCCGGGAATTTAAAGAATAGGATACTGCCGGTTATCTCCGCCAAACGGTACAACGGCGGCAATAATTGCCCCTTTGGACGGCTACGTTCCCACCCTGATTCCTTCGGAGCATATCCTGCGCAGCATCTCGACTGCAGACAGGGCGGCCAGACGGCTGGTCTTGGGGTTGTCCTGGTCGGGGACGTTCTCTGTGAGGAACGTCATCCTGCCAAACCGCCCCCGCGCCTCGATCCTGTGGGAGTTTTTTGTGGCAGAGGGATCCGCCACGATACTCACCTCCGTCCTCTGCGCCCCGAGGCCCGCCAGACTTAGAAGGGCGGCCACGTTGATGTTGGCAGGGAACATGGAGACTGCGTTCCGGGCCGGGCCGCGGAATATGGTTGTGGGCTTGGTGATCTCATCGGCGGACATGTCGTGGGCCGCGAAGAACTTGGCTCCCCGGAGAGAGTCGGGGTGCTTTGTGGTGGTAAGCGTGACCTCCTCCAGCTCGGACCGAACAGACGCAAGCCCGTCAAGTCCCGCAATGGCACCGGAGGGGAGGTAGATGGTCCTTCCAAACTCCCTGCACGCGTCCTCCAGAACCGCAAAGACCGACTCGTCAAGCAGGGCCCCGGCGCTCATGATCATGAGATCTTTTCTGTTCTGCAGCACGCTTAGCGCCGCATCCCTCACCGCATCCTGGGATGCCGCCTCCACCACCAGGTCTATGCTCTGGGAGGACAGCAGGTGGTGGTTTGCAACAAGCTGCGGCTTTTTTTGCAGTCTTGAGATCAGGCGGTGTGCCCGCTCGGCTGACGCGTCATACACGTGGGTCAGTGCAGCAGGTATCTCCCCCGAGTCCATTGCCAGCGCAATCCGGGTGCCTATGGCGCCGCACCCAAGAAGGCCTATCCGTTTCAATGCGCAAGCTGCCACCCGGTTCCTAATTAACTGGATCCGCGCCCTGTCAGGCGCAGGAGCCCTTCCCGGGCGTGCGCCTTCATGCCCGGGCAGGGGAATGTAGCCACACACTCAGGATAGTCTGCACAGTAAGCATACTAATGACACTGTCCTTAATAATTCGTCAGCCCGCATCCAAGTATGCAGCCGTTACGGAGGTCGACTCCAAGACCAATTGAGTTAAAAGTGCACAGGGGGCAGCCTCGCATGATGCCTGCGCGCGACCGGAGGGGGACATAACCTTGCCTAGCAGCCCCATGGAGTCCCTGGCCAGGGAGCTGGGAGGGCAGATAAGCGGCGTGGGGCACGACGACATCCTTCTTGGTTCCGGAGAGCACGGGTACAGGATAGGGCCAGAGGGATTCGTTGCGATAGTGCCAACGGATGCTCCCAAAAGGATTGCCGTAGTGGACGGGGGCAACGGCCGGCTTGAGGAGACGGCCAGCTTTTCTGTCATGATCAACCGCACCTACTTTTCGCTGTTCAAGGGGAAGAGGAGAGAGAGGCCAAGGACAAGATCCCGAATAGAGTTCTTCTCCACGACGGTAGTCAGCATACCCAAGGGCGAGGCAAAGGACAGGATCAAGTACAGCATCAGACTGTATCCACAAAAGCCTGAGGATGCGGAGTATCTGCCCGATGCGGCGGACCTGCACCAGGACAGGAGCTACCCGGGATTCCACGAGCTGACTCAGGTAGACTCGATGGCCAGGAAGTTTGCGGAGTGGAGAATGGCCGCGCATGTGGCAAGGGCCGAGCTGACCGGCGGGGACATACTGATAATGGACGGCTCCCTGCAGACTGGCTTTAAGAGGGAGAAGAGGTACGCAGACGTGCTGTACGATGAGGCCGTGGAGAAAGGAGTGACAGTGTGCGGCCTGTCAAAGACCAGCATGATGCTTACGGAGTCCGGCGAGTCCCTGCTGGCCAGGGTGGAGGAGATATCCAAGGAGGCCGGACATGGCATGTGGTACGTAAAGGTGGCCGACAGGGCCTCGCCCGACGGCAGGGTCATGGTGCTGGTGGCAAAGTTTCATCCAAGGTCGGAGTTTGTTTTCAGGATTGAGATGCTCCGCGACCAGTTCCAGGATATGGACGCAGGCAAGATCAACGACATACTCTCAAGCATAGCCGCAAACGCAGAGGACATCTCGATGCTGGGATACCCGTACGCGGCAATTGACGCGGACAGGTTTGCGCAGGTGCGCAACAACGAACTGGAAATGTACAAGAGCATGCTGCGCTCTGAGACCGTAAACGTTCCGGAGCTGGACTGGGAGAGGATCTACAGGTACCGCAACGCACTGGCCGCACACGAAAGGCTAAACGAGGTGACCAGCTGATGGGCGCAGATGACGGCGTGATAGGCCAGGTGGTCGGCGGAAAGTTTGGCGACGTGATCATACGCCAAAAGGCCGGAACCACCCTGGAGATCGGCTCTCTGCTGGTGTCTGACGAGGGAAACGGCTTTGTAATCCTCCAAGTGTTTGCCTTGGAATACGCCTCGCAGATTCAGGACAGGATACAGCAGATGCGATCCAGTATCAATCTGGAGCAGGGAGTCGAGGCCAAGTTTTACGAGCCTGAGTTTGTCAACTACGTGCTTGCCAGGATGAAGCAGATGGCCAGAATCTCAAGCTCAGATCAGGTCAGCATTCCAAAGAGCCTTCCGACGTTCTTCAACAAGCTGCGGCCGATCTCCAAGGACGATCTGGGCTTTCTGCAGAAGAAAGAGGGAGACATATTTGTGGGCCACATCAGAAGCGGCACCAAAGTAATCGAGGATGCAGGCGTCTGGCTTCCCGCAGAGGACGTGTTCGCGCACCACATTCTGATTCCCGCCGCCACCGGCCGGGGAAAGTCAAACCTTGTAAAGACCATACTGTATCACACCATGGACTCAAACAGGGTCGGCGCCTTGGTGCTTGACGCGCACGACGAGTACTATGGAAGGCATGGCCCCGGGCTCAAGGATCATCCCGATGCAAGGGACAACTTGGAGTACTATACCGCAGAGGATCCCCCACCGGGCGCAAACATGCTGGCCATAAACCTGCAGTCGATAAGGCCGGAGCACTTTGAGGGAATCGTGGAGCTCAGCGAGGCGCAGGAGAGGGCCATGCGGATGCTATACATGAAGTACAGAAAAGGGTGGATATCTGCCCTGATGCTTACCGACCCCAGCGCGGCAGAGGACGAGACTGCCGCAAGCACCAGGGCCGTGCTCAAGAGGAAGGTGCAGCTTGTCCTTGGCCTGGATGTGGACGATGAGGGCAACCTGATCTCGGCTCACAACGTGTTTGACTCTGGAACCAAGGGATTCAAAACGGTGGACCAGGTGGTGCAGCACATCGAGCAGGGAAGGGTGGTGGTTCTGGACACCTCGCGGCTGGGCGACGAGGCAGAGCTGATAGTCGGAAACATCATCGCCGCCAGGCTCCTGCGCAGGTACAAGCTTCACAAGGCGCGGGGGCAGCTTGCAGACAAGCCCGTGGCAACCATCGTCATCGAGGAGGCGCCCAGGGTCATCGGGGAGGATGTGCTGGCATCAAACGGCAACATTTATGCCACCATTGCAAAGGAGGGCCGCAAGTTCAAGATCGGCCTCACCGCAATAACCCAGCTCAGCAGCGTTATACCCAAGACGATACTGGCAAACATGAACACAAAGATAGTTCTCGGAAACGAGATGAGGCAGGAGCGGGCCGCCATCATCGCGTCGTCCTCGCAGGATCTCTCCGATGACGACAGGAACATCGCAAGCCTGGACAAGGGCGAGGCAATAGTCACAAGCATCTTTGTCCCCTTTGCCATGCCCGTCAAGATTCCGCTGTTTGAAGATTTGATAAAGGGGCGCGCCCCAAGGCGCCAAAAGACGATGAGGGTGCCGTAGTTGGGACGGTTCGCCCACCTTGCAGACGTGCACCTGGGGTTCCAAAAGTTTGACAGCCTCAAAAAGATCGAGCAGGACGCGTTTGAGGGCATAGTCTCCCAGTGCATATCCAGAAGGGTGGACTTTGTGCTGGTATGCGGCGACCTGTTCCACGTGAACATCCCAGACATGGGGACAAACACGTTTGCCTTTGAGCAGTTCCGCCGGCTAAAGGAGTCCGGAATTCCGGTCTACGCGGTGTACGGCAGCCACGACTTCTCCCCCGTCTCAAAGTCCATAATCGATCTGCTCCAGGCGGCAGGCCTGATTACCAAGGTCACAATTCCGGAGGGCGCCAGCGGCAAGACAAGACTCGGGTTCATAACCGATCCCAAAACCGGCGCAAAGATTACGGGGCTTCCAGGCCTCAAGGCCGGAAGGGAGAAGGACCTTTATGAGAACCTCGACAGGGAGGCCCTCAAAGCCGAAGAGGGCTTTAAGATATTCCTGTTTCACGGGGCCATAAGCGAGCTCGTCTCCGATACCCACGGCGACAGCATGGCTCTCTCCCTGCTTCCGCCGGGGTTTGAGTATTACGCCGGAGGCCACCTGCACAAATACACACCCAGGGAGTATCCTGACTATCCCCACGTAATCTATCCCGGGACGCCGTTCTGCGGATATCACAGTGACCTGGAGTACAACGCCCGGGGAGAAAAGCGCGGATTTGTCCTAGTTGACTTTGATGACAGGGTAACAGACGTGAAGTTTGTGGTGATTGAAAACGCAAAGTACGAGATCATAGACACGAGCTGCAATAACAGAAACTCGATCCGCGTTGATGCCGAACTGCGCGACTGTGCAAAAAACATCAACCCGCAGGGCAAGATCATCATAATAAAGCTTGCAGGCGAGCTCAGCACGGGAAAGACCGCAGATATTGACACCGCGGCTGTAAAGGGCGGGCTGATGGAGGCAGGTGCGTTGGCCGTGAACATCCACAAAAACCAGCTGACATCCAAAGAGTACAACATAACCGGGGTAAAGGGAAAGAACCGGGAAGAGATCACGCACAACATATTCGCAGAGAACATCGGAGAGGTAATAACCCGCCAAGAGGAGCTTGCAGGCGAGTCCGGGGTGTCGCTGGCAAAAAGACTGCTTGAGGAGCTGGCGCAGCCCAAACAGGACAACGAGAAGAAGCGGGAGTATGAGGAGCGAGTCGACAGCAGGGCACTAGGCGCGATGGAGATAGACATCAATGATTCTTAACTACATAAAACTGGAGAACATCAGGAGCTATGCCGAGCAGGAGATCACGCTTCCCAGAGGCACCACGCTCTTTGGGGGCGACATCGGCTCCGGAAAATCCACAATTCTCATGGGAATAGAGTTTGCCCTGTTCGGCCTGGGATCGCAGAAGGGCAGCGGCCTCCTGTCAAAGAGGAAGGACCACGGCAGCGTCACGCTGGACTTTGAGGTGGAAGGGCGCCTCTACCAAGTCACGCGCGGCCTGATACGCCGCAATGGCGCGGTATCACAGGACTCCAAAAGATCGCACCTCTGGGAGGATGGTGTAGAGGAGGCGCTGTCGCCCACCGATCTCAAGCAGAGGATACTAAAGATTCTCGGATTCAACGAACCGCCAAACCCGCGCGCGGAGAGCAGGATCTTCAGGTATGCCGTATTCACGCCGCAGGAGGAGATAAAGCACATCCTGAGCGACCCAAGGGACAGACTGGAGACGATCCGCAAGGCCTTTCGCATAGAGGATTATCGGGACGCAACAGAGAATGCAGGGCGCGTTGCCGCCCTGCTAAAAGCGCGTACCCGCGTACTCAAGGAGAGGTTCAGGAACCTGGAGGAGCTGAAGGAGAGGCTCGCCGGCATCACGGATGATATCCGCCGGACAGATGCCAGCATAAGCAGCAAGAAGGAAAAGATAGAGGAGGCAGAGGGCCAGAAGAGAAGTCTGGTGCTTGAGCAGCAGGGTCTAAAGGAACGGGAAAACGAGGCAGCAAATTTAAAACTGAAGAGAAGAGAGATTGAAGGCGAGATCAGGCTCCACAGTGGGAACGCAAGGACACTCCAGGCCAAAATACAAAAGTCAGATGAGAGCATCGCCAAAATCCAGACCGAGATCGCCAGACTGGAGAGCAAGAGGCCGCCCACCAGCATGACCATGGACCAGCTGAACTACGCAATTGGCCGGCGCTCTGAACTGAGGGCAGAGGAGCGAGGCACGGCATCGCTCATAGGAACGACATCCGCCAGAATAGCAGACCTGGAGAGAAGGCTGGGGACGCAAAGAGACCGGGACGCAGACGAGCTAAGGAAGGCGATCTCCGAGGCGACATCACAGATTGAGGAATCAGCCAGGAGGCTAGGAACAATAGACAGCAGGATTAGCGAGCTGAAGGAGGCAGAAGGGATGTTCAAAGGCCAGGTAATGGCAGGCCAGGACGAGCTTGACAGCATTGCAGGGCTGGGAGCCAGATGCCACACATGCAAAAGCGAGATCACAGCAGAGCACAAGAACCGGCTCGAGTCAGGGATACGGAGCAGGATCCGTGAGGCACAAAACAGCATCGCAGGGATCACTCAGGAACTAGGGGGGAACAGGTCCGAGAAGGCCAGGCTGGAAGGCGAGACAAGCCAAGACAGGGGAAGCATCAATGCCATGGAACGCACCATACCGGATCTGGAGGAGCTGCCCAAGAAGAGGGCCGAGCTGCAGGAGTTGAGGCTGCAGCAAGACAAGATACAGAGCCAGTATGCGGCCATATCAGAAGAGTTTCCGGACCTGCCGGCGAGCATAACCGACGGCGAGCTGTCGTTGCTCAGGAGAGGGCTCCAGGACTACCAGAGCGCCCAGAACAGCCTAAAGTACCTGAGGGACAATTTGGAGAGGACACGCGGGGATAGAGAGACGGCAGAACAGGAGAGAGAGTCCGCACACAAGAGAATACAGGAATGCGAATCCGACATGGAAGCCACCGACGAGCAGCTGAAGTCATTTGAGGGGATTGCAGGCAAGATGGCAGAGCTTGACCGCGAAATCGAGATCCTTGCAAGAAGCATCAGCAGAAGCAACGGAGACATTCGCGCGCTAGAAGAGAGGAAGAGTGCAGATGAGGAGAAGAAGCGCGAGCACGATGCGCAGATTGACGAGGCCAAAAGATGGAGGAGTGTGCATGAACGGATCAGCGGCCACCAGAGGTGGATAGAGGACTATTTTATTCCCGCCACCAGGCAGATAGAGAGGCAGGTCATGCTCTCCATCCAGCAGCAGTTCAACGACACGTATCGCAGATGGTACTCCATCATGATCGAGGATCCGTCAAAGGAGACGAGGATAGACGAGAACTTTGCCCCCATTGTGGAGCAGGACGGGTTTGAACAGGAGATCGGCTTTCTCTCCGGCGGCGAGAAGACCGGGATAGCCCTGGCCTACCGGCTTACGCTGAACGCGCTGATGAGAAGTGAGACCGAAAGCATGAAGTCCAACCTCCTGATTCTTGATGAACCCACGGATGGGTTCTCAGACGGTCAGCTCCACAAGATGAAGGAGGTTCTGGACGAGATGAGATCAGAGCAGACAATCCTGGTATCGCACGACCGTGAGCTTGAGACCTTTGCAGACAGCGTCTTTGACGTGTCAAAGGAGAGCGGCGAGTCAAGAGTGGTTCCCCACCAATGATCACCCCTGGATGAAACAAAAAAGCGGGCCGCGCCGGCCCGCGGGCTTTATTCGCTCGTAATGGGCGAGTTGAGTATCTTATTCTTCTTGGGTGGCAAGCCCATCGCGCCTTTGGCAGTCAGCTCGTACCCGGTGGGTGGCCTGCGCTGCGTATCGCACGGCAGGTTGTCTGGGTTTATGCAGGCGCAGTGGGCCTGACCGGCGGCCTTGGCCAGTCCCTTGTCGCATGTGACCAGGGTTGTCTTTTTGTCCCTGGCAAAGACAAGGATATCGCTGTCTCCCGTATGCAGGGTCGCGTAGCGCTTCTCCAGCCGTTTTGCCTCGGTGTGCTGCAGGTGGGTAATCTGCTCATATCGGACCGGCGCCTTCAACCGACGGAAGACAAGATCCTCGATGGTGGCGTAGTCATAGCCGTGCCGGGATGCTTCTTCGAGCGCCTTTGAGGTTACAACAACGTACGAGTCCTCAAAGCCGATGCGGCACGACAGGGAGACCGCAAAGTTTTCGTTGTCACAGATGCGCCTGAGGACGCATGTATCCAGAACATAGCCGGTTTTGCCGGCAGTTTTCATACTTTCGAACATACCATCATGTGGTTTTATTATCATATAAGGTTATCTCCATATTTTATAACAACTAGATCTATTTTTAAATACATATAAAATATGGTTATTACATATAAAGATGTCAATTACACGCGTTCCAATCTTACATACGTTTTAACACGACCTTATTTGGTCAAAATATCAATTGTAAATACAGTATTTATACGAGTATTCAATATAATAGGTAGTGGGAGAGAAGATACAGTACAACGTTTTAGGCATCTATGAGACGAAGATCCGCGAGCTCGTGGAGGACGGCAGGTACAGAAATCCTGATGACTTTATCAGGTCGGCGATCGAGCTCCTGCTGACCTGGGAGAGCCCCCATCCAGAGGAGTGCTTTGATCTGCTGCGAAGCCTGATGCCGTTTTCGGCAGGGCAGGAGGCATTCCTGAAGAGATCCATGTTCCGCCACATACTGCAGGAGCAGTTCGGGGAGCTGCAGATCGACCGGGAGATGAACGAGGCGCAGAGGCAGGAGGTTCTGGCCCTGAGCGACGATGACTACCTGAACCTGCAGCACAACATGCTGCAGGTAATGGAGCATGCGAGATCGCTGAGGATTACAGAGCCGGAGAGCGCAATCCCGTACGACCGGTACCCGCTGCTGCTCGGCTTTTACAGCCGGATTCTTCCGGTAAAGATCGTCCTTGCGGTTCTGGGAAATCTTCTGGAGAGGGACAAGACGGCAAGCGTGGAGATCTCCGAGCTGCGCGCCCACGCGTACGACATTGCCGAGGAGATCTCCATAATACTGAGCGACTACGAGAAGGGGAACAGCATCCCAAGGAACAGGAAGATGTCGACAGGGCTTCCCAAGAAGGGAAACGACGAGGAAGACAGGGAGAAGATAACAATGGCCCAGAAGAGGTTCAAGGATCAGTACGTTGGGAAGGTAAGAAGGAGCAGGGTTACAAAGACGGAGTACTTTGAGGGGGCGCTCTCCGCACTGGGACTTGCATACGCGACACACGCAGACGGCAGGACGCTTGTCTCGCTGACGGAGCTGGGCAGAAGGTTCCTTCTGATGGAGAACCCGATAATCCAGGGAAGGTACGCCCAGGGGTCGCTGACAGGCGAGGAGTCGGAGTTTGTCCTAAACGAGCTCATACCGCAGCGGGATCTGGAGAAGCGGTTTGTGGATGCGGCCATATCGGCAGTCAGGAATTTTGGCGACAACACGGATGAGGGCGGCACGAAGATGACCCATGTCCTGAACTCTGAGATCCGCAGGATTGCAGGGGAGTACGCGGCAAAAAACCCCCAGCTGGTAAGGACGCATAACATCAGCACGCTGGATCACCCAATCGAGGCAGAGAGAAAGATCACACAGTGGAGGGTAGCCACCATGGGCAGGCTCGCCGAGCTCGGGGCGGTCAGGTGGACAATAGACAGCAAGGGGGACTCGGTGTACACGCTCGCAGACCCGTAGCCGCACGCCGCAGCTCCCCGGCACTGCCTGCAATCCTGCCTCCAGGCCATCTCACTGCATCACCGGATGCGCAGGCGCCGCACCCGGCTGCCGCCCTAGCGTGATCGGCCGTCTTGCAGCCACGACGCTCTCCTGTCACGCCGCCGGACACCCTGTCGGATCTAGATCCCTTCCTGAACACCGGGCAGTCGGCCACAGGCCTATGGAACGACGCTGACCACGTGGATCTCTACCGTCTCGCCCTGAGCATCGCTGGGGCCAGAATGCGGAAAGTGGGCCATCCCGTGGGAGTGCGGAACCGCGGCAGTCTTTACGTGCACCGCAAAGTCGCCCGGGGCCGGCGGGGTAACGGAGAGCTCAATGTGGTACCGCTCCCCGGCCCCGACATCGCTGCTGGTCGACTCGATGGACGCGTAGGCGCTACCGTCAGATCCGGCGCCATAGACCGAGCGTGGCGGGTCGCCCGCTGCCGCATATCTTGGGGGCAGGTCAAAGTCATACCCCACAAGATCCACATGCGCACCGGCATCCTCCAAGCCGGGAAAGCCGACCGATGTCACCACGAAATCCGCAAAGTCGCGGTCGTTTACCACGTCCACCCGCAGGCGAAACGACTCGCCCAGGGAGATCACGTCATCGGACACGGTGACGGAATGGACCGGTGCAGGATACGAGGTATAGCTCTCCAGGTATAGCGGCGGCACCACCGCCACCATAACTGCAAAGTATGCCGCCACCGCCGCGATCACCACCAGTACCTTCATCGCTCACTGTTTGTGCAGGGTGGTTTAATAGTTGATCAGGGAATTATATACAAAAGTACACAGTACCTTTGCCTTTTGCTGGCGCTCTTGCACTGCCTCCCACGCTTGGCTCTCGCGTGCTGTTTGCGGAACGCGCGGGAGCAATCCCGCGCTGACTTCTCGCGCCTTCAGACGACAATCCCTGCCGCCCTGCCGCCACGGCTTCCGCCCTGGAGGCAATGTTATGCGCGGCATTCACGTCCGCGTCGATGTCATTGTAACACTTGTCATTGGTGCAGCGGAACTCCCCCCGCGACACCCTGGATTCCTTGTCCTTGCGCCCGCAGGCGCTGCATGTTATGCTCGTCCCCTTGGGGTCCACCATTATCACGGTGACGCCCGCGTTCTTGCAGGCGCCCTTTATCTGGCGCTGGAACGTGCCCGGCCTCGAGTAGGCCATCTCGCGGTTGAGCCCCGTCTTTGCCGAGCTTCCCTTGCCCTTTACCTTGGCTGTCATGTTGTTGAGGTCCAGATCCTCCATAACCACCGTTCCCGCGCCGTCCGCTATCTTCTTGGAGGCGTGCCTTTCCCAGTTCGTCTGGCGGTTGGCTATCTTTTCCCTCTTTTTCCGGATCCTCCTGTGGAGTTCCTTGTAGCCCCTTGACTTTGGCTTCCTCGGCTTGTTCCTGTTGTGGCCGCTGGTGTTGTTCTTGGTGTCGCCGTTGGTGCCGGTACCACCGTCCGCGCCCTCGCTTACGCCGTCCGCGCCCTCCTTGGCGTCCTGCCTGATCCTGCGGTTGCCGCGTCCCCCGCGCTTCCGTGAGAGCTCCGAGTACATTTTCGATATGTCGTCGTTCTTGGAGCGCCTGCAGCCCTTGGGGAGGTCATAAAACGCGTGGCTGCCCGTGTCCAGGTCGACTGTGGCGGCGCCATGGACTATGCCCATATCGACCCCGCGTACGGTGCCGGATTCCGATGACTCTGGAGCCCTGGTTTTGACCTGGATGTGGAGCCTGTATGTCCTGTTGTGGCTCTCGGTGCGCTTGGTCGTCTTCTTCGTGGTCTCGACGAGCTGGAAGGATCGCATGTCCAATCCCTCCACGTTGCCGTGCACCCTCACGGTGCCTATGGCGGGAAGGTGCAGCAGGCCGTTGCCCTTGTACACGGGACGCTTGAACACAGTTAGGGCCTTCGTTTCCCCCTTTTTGCTGAACAGGGTGTCCCTGAAGCGCCACTTGTTCCTCTTGTTGCTCCACTTGTTGGACGGCAGGTTGGGCGCGGTGTCGATGTCCTTGACGCCCTCCTTTTCCCTGTATTTCCTGGCCAGGTACTTCCATAATGACTTGTTGCGGCGCTTTTTGCCGTTTGACTTCATGAACTTCTTTACCGCGTCCAGGCCCTGCTGGAGCCCCGCCCTCTGCACCCTGCTGTCGCAGGCCTCCCTGAGTCCTGCTGCCGGCGCGTCCTCGTCGTGTACGAGCCACGCCCTCCCGTCCCTCCATTTGGTGAGCATGCTGTTGAGGTCGAACTTGGTTGTCCTCGGGTCGTTGAGCTTCTCCTTGACTGCCATGTTGAATGCCCACCTCTGCTGGTCCATGTGACGGGATATGAGATCCGACAGCTCTCCGGACTGGTCAAAGTCCACCTTTATGGTGCGCACCATGGAGCCCTCCATTGAGCGCCTTGGCCACTTTTTTGGCTTCTGCGGCGCCGTAGATGCCGCTGTTGGGGTTGCAGCTGCAGGCGCTGTTGCCGCCATTCTGGCTTTCATCTCTACAGGAACATACCACGTGTTGCATAAAAGGTGACGCGGCGCCGCCGCGCCGGCCGTCAGCCCTGCAATGGCGACCGATGCCGTTGTGCGGCCCGTGCGGTTCCGGCCGTCATGGTTGCCGCGCGGGCGCCGCGCAATGGAAGCGCGCCCGACGTGAAGCCGAAAAAGTGTAGAAGGCCGGTGTACTTTTGTATATAATTCCCGTTGATCACACCGGGGGTTTGCTGCTTCCGCCCCGGGGCACTCTGCCCTGGCGCGGCCCGGGCAGCAGACAGAATACATTAAATGAATCCAGACACAGGGATACACCATGGAGGTTTCGCAGGCGCCGGCCCTGATGTCTGCGCGCAAGAGGTTCCTGCTTGCCAGCATGACAGTCAGCCTTGGCTCCATGATAACCATCACGGCCGGATTCTGGGACGTCATGAACCACGTCCTAAACAGGCCGGAGTCGTTCTTCTCCCCTCCCCACGCCATGCTCTACTCTGGCGTCGCGATCGCCCTGGCCGGATCAGTCATGGCATTTGTGTTCTGGAGGGGGCTCGATCCGTCCGCACGGGCGGCCTGGCGCTTTCCCTTCAGGCTGGGCATCGTGGGAATCTTCATCCTGGTCGGGGCCGGCCCCGCAGACTTTGCGTGGCACTCGAACTTTGGCCTGGACGGGCTGCTCTCGCCCCCTCACCAGGTTCTGCTTGCGGGCATGCTGCTGTGCGCCGTCGCCCCGGCAGTCGTGATTCTTCGCTACGGAATGGACCACGTACGATCCCGCGGCGCCCTCACGGGCATGGCCATATTCTCGCTTCTTCCGGTGTGGATGAGCGCAACGGGATTCCTGTACTCGTACACCCTGCCGTTCTCAAACACCGACTTTTTCACCTACAATCCCGACATCTGGTTTGCGGTGGTATTTGCCACCGTGTCGATGCCGTTCCTGTACGCCATAGTCCTCACTCTGGCGTCCCGGCTGGTCCGATACCGGTTTGGGGCGGTGTCCGGCCTGGGCTTTATGCTGCTGGCGATAAACGCGGCAAGCGTCATAGCCTCAAACCCCGCCCTCGTCGAGACGATTCCGTTCTACTTTCTGACCATGATACCGTTTGTGGCAGCCGACATCATGATGGCAACGTACAGGAACAGGGCTGGCATTGCAGCCGCCGGGGCCATCATAGGATCCGCCTTTTACTTTGCATATTTCCCGTTTGTGACGTACGTCTACAACGAGGTGATCTTTACCCGTGCAATATCGGGCAGCGTCACGTTCCAGGTCTTCTTTGAGCAGCTTCCCGTGGTGCTGCCGGCGGTGATAGGCCCCGCCGTCATAATGGGAATCCTGGGCGCGATACTCAGCGGGAGGCTTGAGGCGCTAATAGTCGGGCACCGCGCCAGGTAGCCGCGGTTCCCCAAACGGCACACCCTGCGGCAGGGCCCGCAGCGGCTCTTTTGCGGCACCAGAAACAGCGCGGCCTGGGCCCGATGGCAGGCGGCGCCGGATTCGGCGCCACATCGTGTAAAAAAAAAATATGCCGCATCAGCGGCTGCGGTAGATCAGGGGGTCTTCGTCGTCGTCAAACTCTCGTATTATGCGCGGGAAGAATCCCTTGGACATCTCAGATACCCCCTACCTCTGACGGGCGGAACGATGCGACCCCGACCCACTGGGACACGCGGTGAAGATCTTCGTCCCGCGTCACAAGGGGGAGGCTCCTCTCACGGCAGAATGCCAGGATACGGTTGTCGCCGTGGTGGCACATGTGGTACCTGGAGCTCAAGCGCTCTGCCTCGGCGATGTGCCGTTCCTCTATTGAGATCACGTCCACCTCCCGCCCAAGGAGTCTCTGAATCCTTGCGGATATGCTGTGCACGTCAAACCCGCGAGCCTTCTTTGCCTCGCGGCACACCACGTCGGTCAGCACGAACCTGATCGACTTGCCACGGAGCCGTCTGCGCATCTTCTGGGCAAAGATGTCAGCCTCCATGATGTCGATCACCATGCAGGTATCAAGCACAACTTGTCTTTGTGTCATGAGTATAATGGGTCGAAAGCAATTATTATATACCGTTACATTAGTATGCATACTATACAGACTAAATGAACAAACCAAACCTGCGAATCCACATCGCTCCCGTCGGCTACGAGATTGACAGGATCGTGCTTCCCGCAAGGGAGAGGCGGGCCGACCGGGTCTACCTAATGGTACACGAGAATCCGGGACAGGACAAGGCGCTCGGGTTCATCGAGACGGTAAAGGAGAGGCTGGAGGAGCAGAGCATCGAGGTCAGGACGGCAGACCACGACCGCCTGGATCTCTTCAGCATCATAAAGGCGGTCAAGGAGATAATAAGAGGCGAGTGTGGCAACAACATCTATGTCAACCTGGCCTCGGGATCCAAGATTCAGGCCGTCGGAGGCATGATGGCATGCATGATGTTCAACGAGGAGAACAACGTGATACCGTTCTATGTGGAGGCAGAAGAGTACGCGAGCCCCCAGAACGAGCAGAGCTCAAGCGGGATCAGGGAGATCATGGACATTCCCCCATACGAGATTCAAAAGCCGGCAGAGAGGCTGATCAGGGCGCTAAGGATAGTGCGTGACAAGGGGAGGATCAGCAAGAAGGAGATGGCCGACTTGTGCGACGAGGAGGGAATAATCAAGGTGGATCCAAAAAAGACGAGTCGTTCCCAGGCGCTGTTCACAAGCCTGGACATGAACATAATACAGCCGCTAAAGGTCCAGTGGGGGTTTATAGAGGAGGAGAAGATCGGCAGAAACCGCTGGCTTGAGATTACCGAGGATGGCAAGAAATGCCGCAAAGTTTCTGATCTAGGCCGTGCCGGGGTGCCCGGGTGTGATACGGCCTGGCTGCGTGGCAGACCGGCCCGGCACGCGGCCGCCCGGGCTAGCCGCCCGTGAGCCTTGCAAACTTTTCGTTCTTGCTGAGCTTCTCCATGAACTCGATGTTGGAGAGCGCAACCACGGCAGACTCGACCACCGGCGGGTCGGGATCGTCTAGCGCCCTCTCCAGGGCCTGCCTGGCATCCCTGTTTCCGATTACGCCCAGCGCTATCGCCGCCTCGTGCCTTACAAACATGCTGGAGTCGTTCAGGGTGGCATCCTCAAGGTGTTTTACGCCGCCGGCGTATCCCATCTGGCCCAGGGAGAAGGCCGCCTCGTGCCTGACCAGCTCGTTTGGATCGCTCTTGAGGACCCGGGCAATGTGCGGTATCTTGTCTTCCCCGCCAAAGTCCGCCAGGATGCAGGTGGCTCGCGTTCGCACCACATAGTCGCCGTGTCCCAGCAGGCCGGCAAAGTATCCGGTATCGCCCCGCTCGTATCTCTCCTCCATCTCCACAAGGGCGTCAAGCCGCTCCTGTGTTACCACACGGTTACCGCTCATATGGAGGGCGGATCCATGACACTATATTATTCTAGTCGAGAGCGGCGCACCGGCCCGGAGCCAGTGACGTGCCTGACAAGTACCTTTTTTAATACAAAACCAGGCAAGTGATAGCATGCTTGCCAGAGTAGGCCAAATGGCGCCCAACCTGCACATCTCGGAGTGGGTTCAGGGGATGCCCACAAACCTGGATCAGGAGAAGGACAAGATCGTCCTGGTGGAGGTGTTCCAGGTAAACTGCCCGGGATGCTTCCTGTACGGCATACCCAGCGCCATCGACATCTACAACGAGTATGCAGATGACGGCGTCCGCGTGCTGGGACTGGCAACGGCGTTTGAGGACTATGACAAGAACACCCTGGACAACCTCAGGATGCTGGCAGAGACAGGCGAGGTAGTGGGCGAGACCAGGACGGCCCTGTCCCAGCACAGCCAGCTGGACCAGGACAGGCTCAAGTACAAAATCCCGTTCCCGCTTGCAATGGACCAGGTCGCTAGGAGTAACGGCGAGGTGAGCCAAGAGAAGATCATGGACTTTATCACCGCCCAGATTCCGGACTTTGACTCGCACCCCCCGGAGAACCGGCAGCAGGTAATTCAGAAGGTTCGGGACTACATGGGAGCAAAGGAGTACACGGCAGAGACATTTGAGATGTACGCCCTACAGGGAACCCCGTCCACAATCCTGGTGGACAGAGAGGGCGTGCTCAGGGACGTGTCCTTTGGACAGGGCACGAATCTAAGACACACGATTCAGAAGCTGCTCGCGGAATAGGGCATCAGAACACGGCACCATCAGCAGTTATGGCAGGACCTAATCAGCATTCGCGCAGTCAGGCAGCTACGGATATCCGGCCCTTTATCTCCTTGTCCTGGATGATTCGCGGGTGTGAGGGATCCGCCAGAATTATCTCAAACCAGTGGTGCCTGCCGTCCTTGTAGACAAAGTACGAGCCTAGAAGATTCAGGTTCGGGTATCTTTGAAGAATGCGGTTCTCTGCCACCTGTCTCATGCTTACGTCTGCCTTGATGCGGGTAACACCAAGGTGCTTGGGTCTCCGTCCACCGCGTGGACGCCGTCTTCTCATTCCTCCGACTCCGACCCTCATTCGAACCACGATGATTCCCTGCTTTGCCTTGTACCCCAGGCGGCGGGCACGCTGTATCCGGCTGGGCTTCTCTATCCGGGTGACTGCGTTCTCCCGCCTCCAGATGACTGCCCGGCTTCTCAGCTCCGGCGAGTTCTCTTTTAGCATATTGATCCATGTTTGATCCTGGCGTGTAGGCATTTCGCAGATTAAAGCACGCCGAGTGTCATACATATACCTTTAGATATGAGATCGGTCGCGGAACAGCCCACTGCCGTGGAGCACCGTGCCGCATCCATCAGGAGGCATGTCTTGGATGAGTCGAATTCGACAGGCAGAGGTGCGGCGCTAGGACTCTGCGGACTGGGATCTTCTTCTTGCCCTTCTGTCCAGCACCCTGATCAGGTACAGCAGGATAATTACCACGGCGGCAATTGTGGCTGCAGCGGATATTCCGACGAGCAGGCCCGAAGAGGCGCCGGCAGATGGGTCCTGCTCCGGTACGTCCGGCGCTTCTGCATCCGGATCCTGGGCATCGGGTGCGGGCTTGTCTGTGGGTGGCGCGTCCGGTGTGGGTTTGTCTGCAGGTGGTTCATCAGGTGCTGGTTTGTCAGCAGGTGGCTCGTCCGGTGTGGGTTTGTCTGCAGGTGGGGAGTCGGATATGGGCTCTGGCGTGTCCGCGCCCAGCCTGGTTCCAATTACATCCACGGAGAGCGTTCCGCCTTCAAGTGCGAGCCGGATGGTTCTGCTCTGCTCTGTTGTCGCAACTTCTACGACATCCACAATGCGGCCGCCATCGGCAATAGCGAAGAACTCCTCGTCGCCGTCGTCGGATACCGCATCAAACAGGGCCCGCTCAAGCGTGATCTCCAGGATCCCGGAGGGATCGGCAACCAGCACGTCAAAGGACAGCAGGGCGATATCCGGATCCGGTAAAACCTGAAGTACCTCCACATTCTGGGCATCGTACTGTACGGAGTACGCTGTGCCGTCCACATCAACGGGTATGTCTCCCGGCTCGGCGCCCGCATACAGCGGCACCATTGCCATCAGCAACGCCAGAACGACAGGTTTTCTTATCAATACTGGTTGGACTTGGCAAATCCAACTTAAAAAGTGTGATATGCGGGGCAGCGCATCTAGATTACCCCTCTCAGAATCTGAATGATCTTCTCTGCCACGATGTTTGCAGCCAGTGTCTGGGCCTCGACCGTCTGGGCCCCCATGTGCGGTGTCAGGATCACGTTATCAAGCTCTGTCAGCCGGTGGCCCGTCGCAGGCTCGCTCTCAAACACGTCCAGTGCCGCTCCCCCCAGCCTCCCGTCTTTGAGCGCGCCGTACAGCGCATCCTCGTCAACTATCCCGCCCCGGGATGTGTTGATTATCTTTGCCGTGGGCTTCATCAGGGAGAGCTTCTCTTCGTTGATCATGTGGTATGTCGACTTTAGCAGCGGCACATGCAGTGAGATGTAATCCGAGCTTTGGAGAAGCGTATCCAGATCGGTCTTGAGCATGCCCACGTCACGGGAGAACTCCTTGTCCACGGGAACCACGTCGTAGCCTATGATGTTCATGTTGAGGCCCCTGGCAAGCCGCCCCAGCCGCTTTCCGATGTTTCCAAGCCCCACTATGCCCAGGTACTTGCCCTTCAGCTCGGATCCCGCAGCCTGCTTCTTCAGCCACTGGCCGTTCCGCATTGCCCGGTCCATCCGCGGAACCTGCCTTGCCAGCCCCAGCATCAGGCCCAAGACGAGTTCTGCCACCGCGGTCATGGCGCCCTCGGCGGCATTGATTACGCGGATCTCGCCTGCCTTTGCCGCGTCAAGATCGACGTTGTCAAGGCCCACACCGACCCGGGCGATGATCTTGCACCTACTGGCCCTGCCTATCAGATCCTTTGTGAGCTTGGTTCTGCTCCGCACTATCACTATGTCAAACCGGGCTATCTCTTCGGACAGCTGGGCCGGCGTGATCTCCGGCTCGTAGGTCACCTTCAGGCCGTTCTCCGTCAGAATCCGTCCCAGGATGCTATCCACCTTGTCACATATCAGTACGTCTTGGTCAAAAGTCAACGGTAATCCGTTATTTGAACAAGATATAAAGCTGTTATGTCCGATGCCGGATCCCTGGCGTGGTTCCCAACCAGGATCTCAGTCCGTTGCGACCCGCCCGGGTGTGCGCGGGCGCAGCCCGGCGCGGCGGCGCAAAGAAAGCGTATTTTTATTGATGTCACGCCGCACCATACACGGTGTGAGACGGCAAGAAGACGTGGTTCTCTTGGGGCTGGCAGCGGCGCTGCTCTTTGCCGCAGGCTCTGCGGGCATGCAGACTGCCGGTGCGGCAGGGGACGGGGTCGAGGTGCTGGAGACTGTCGGCTTTTTTGACTCGCGCGGTACGTATACGGTTGTGGGATCCGTCAAGAACCACGAACCGTACCACATAGTGCCCAGGATCACCGTCAGCGTGCTGGATGGGGGCGCAACCGTAACCGAGTCGTTTCTGCACATGCCGGTGGCCCCATCAGGCGAGATGCCCTTCAGGGTAGGGCTGGCAGTGTCTGGCGACTCGCCCATACTCCTGGCACCGGAGGTATCCTACGTCGCCATACAGAGGAGCCCCACCAGCATCCAGGTCATATACGATAAGACCCTCATAGTGCACGACGACGGGCACCTGACGGGGCGGGTGATCAACGTCGGCAACGACACCATGCACAACGTCAGCATCCTTGCGGTAATGCACGGCACGGACCACCGCGTCCTTGATGCAGGCCGGAGCGCAGAGCTGATCGGCAGCATGGGGCCCGGAGAGATCCTCGGGTTCTCCATGTATCCGGATCCCGCCGTATCCGAGGAGATCTTCTACTACAGCTGCTTTGCCATTGCCGACTCGTTTGTCAAGCCGGTCTACACCGAGAGAAACGGCAGCAAGTTCTACTTCAGGTACGAGTCCGGATCTTGGTACGCGTACCCGGCGTTCAACGATGAGGGGACGGAGCTTCGCATGCGGACGCAGAACAGCTTCCCGCTTGAGACCTATGCAAACTTTGAGTTTCCGGTGTTCGACGAGAGCGAGAGGTTTGCCGTGTTTGTAAACGGCCAGCAGAAGGAGATAGTCCAGAGCGTGGACGAGTGGGGGAGCTGGCATGTTGCGTTTGTCGTGGATGCCCGGGAGAGCGGGGACATCCTGATAACCGGCTTTGGGGAGGGCTGGGAGCTGGGAGACAGCATACTCATTCCGGACTGGATGAGGACCAACGCCCTCTGGTGGTCAGGCCAGGAGGGAGGCGACGAGGTGTTTCTCATGGGGATCAAGTTCCTGGTGGATGAGGGGATCATCCAGGGGGCAGAAAACACAGGTGACGCTGCGGTTCCCGGATGGGTAAAGTGGGTTGCCGCGCTGTGGGCCGACGGGCAGATAGACGACGCGACGTTTGTGGCCGGAATGGAGTACCTCATAGGGGCAGGAGCCATACGGGTGTGATGCGCAGCAGGCGGCTGCGCCGCTGGCGTCTCGGTCTGCATCCGGCACGGGCAGATCAAAACCTGAGGTTTTTAAGGACACTACCACACGATATACCAAATGAACCGATACGCCCTGATGGCGTCATGCCTTGCCCTTCTGTGCGCGGCCCTCCCGGCAGCACATGCTGCCGATATCTCCATTGAGGCCGCGCAGGAGATCTACTACTACGGGGATCGCCTCACGTATACGGTGACCGTAAGCGAGGTGACAGGCGAGCCGGCATTCCTGTACATTGTGGATGCCGGCGGCAAGAAGAGCTCGTCCATCCCGCTGCCTGTGTCCCAGCCGGTAACCGAGTTCGTGTCGCCGTTTCCGTTTGAGGCTGCTACGTACCCTGTGGGAGAGTGGGTGCTGGAGATCTACTACGGCGAGTCCCAGAGCGAGACCGCATTTACCCTGATGGACTCCGGGCGGGCGGTGATTCCCACCTGGATCAAGGACGCCGGGAGGCTGTGGATCGCCGGAGCAGGCGAGGAGTACTACCTGTCCGCAATCGAGTACCTGGTTGACCAGGGCATACTGCAGGTTGACGCACCGCCGGCGCCAGACGACGGCAGGGCGTCAATCCCCGAATGGGTGAAAGTCATAACGGCGTGGTGGATCCAGGGGCAGATCGCGGATCATGAGTATGCGGGAGCCATCGAGTACCTGATCAACCACGGGGCCATAAGGGTCGGCCAACAATGAACCCGCACACGATAATTGTAGCCATCGCGTCAGTAGTAATTGCCGGTACCGTCGCATTCTCTGCATTCGGCGTGGTGGTGGCAGACGGCATTCGGCTGGGGGCGCCCGACGACGAGGGTTTCAGCTACTTTAGGATGATCAACGGAGAGAAGGTCTCGGTGTGCAACCCCACCATGCTCTACGCACGCATCAACGGCCTGGACATCACCATCATCAACGAGGGCAGCCAGATAGGCCAGCTAAGCCTTCCTGGAAGGTTCCTGGAGCCGAACTCCGCATATGTGGAGCAGGGCCAGTTTACGACCGGTGTCCAAGAGGAGATCCAGTACCTCGCGCTGCACTTTGATGCCATGGCAAACGACGTCATACCGCAGCGCGTCGATCCGGCCTCGCTGGTCATCACCACGGAGGTGCGGGCAAGCATACTGGGCTTTGTGCCCTACTCTGCGACCAAGAGCTACCAGGCATTTGACTTCACAGACATGATGAACGGGATCGGAGAAGAGCACGCCTGCTAGAGAGTCTCAAAAATAAAAAAAGGTATAGTGTATTGGGTTACAGAAGTCCTGCGGATTCCAGAATCGGAGGTAGTACTTCCCACAATGCTACTGCACCATCTGCCTGGATTTCAGCTGCGCGCTCATCGGTATACAATCCGTGAACGTTTACTGCCGGGTGTGCGATGCTGTTCATGCCTGTTGGAGGTACTGCATCACTTGGGTTGCCCAGCACGTATGCGTATGACGACACAGGCTCTGGGATTACACCTAGGTCAACTAGTGCCGGGTTCAGGCTGAAGGGATCTCCTGCCACAAAGACAGTGAGCGCTCCAGTGTAGATTGCGGCATAGTCGTGGTTGACTGCTGCGTATGTTCCGGGCTCGTCAAATACTAGATCAACGATCATGTTCTGAGAGCCGCCAAGAAGCCACGTCTCGGTTGCAGCGGACTGCACCCTGTTGCCCTGTACCACACGATCCAGAATCTCGCCCACTATGTGGAAGAACACGGGCTCGTTGCCCTGGTTCTCGACGAAGATTCTTACGTGCTGGTCAAGCTCTACATAGAGAAGCTGCGACTGGTACTGCTTTAGTCCGACATCATTCCATGGCTGGGCCACGAAGATGTTATCGTCCATGGATCCTGCAATAAGCAGGTTGTGCACTCCGTTTGGAACGTAGCTGAACGGTATTCCGTTGACGACTGAGTGTGTGTTGTGATGTGCAAACATTGCCTGTGCATCGTAGAGTCCTGCGCCCGTGAGGTACATCTGGTTGTACTGCAGTTGGAACTCCAGTGCGTCTGCGTCATAGAACTGTCTGTCCACCTCGCCGCTGCCGCTGGTCTTCTCAACCACCAGTCTCTTGTAGCCGTCTGCCGGGTCGACTATGGTAATGCCATACATACCCGAGAGTACGTGCTGGTCCATTGCCACCAGGTCGACACCTGAGCAGTGGTACTTGAATACGCCGGCAGAGTGTGCAATGTAGCAGAATGCTCTGGACTCTCCGGGCTGTACAGCGCCGAAGGTTGCAGATGACACCTGGGATGCATGCATGTCGTTTCCGTGTGCCGTTGTCTCGTCAGCAGGGATGGTAAGCGTCATCTTGATGACATCGCCCTGTGTGACGCGGATCGTCGGACCTGGAACCTGATCGTTGAAGACCATTGCCTGGAACATCTTTGGCTCTTCAGCCGTGTGTCCCAGCATGGGCAGTTCAACGGTGTCGCCTGTCAGCTGAAAGTCGTGAACCGTGCGGCCACTCTCTTCCAGCGCAGTGCAGTCTGTCTCGGCAAATGCGCTTGGCATTACGAGTTCCAGACCTCCCATTGCGTGGATCTGTTCTAATACGTCGATATCCATTGCCTCAAGGTCAAGTGTTTGACCGGCAATCTGTGTCTGTGTGTAGTTACTTCCAAGCAGTGTTGCTCCCATTACTGCTACTGCAGCAACGGTAAACATCATGCTTAAACGTCTATTCATTAGATTGGTGCTTATACCAAACTATATAAAAGTACTAACTTTGGCCGCTATGTCCAGCATACACATACCGCCCCTGACCTGTTGTGTTCCACTGGCGCATACCCTGTCATACCGAAGAGTACGCTAACCGGGTGATGGCGGCCTGCCCCGTGGTGGCAGGACATGTGAATGCCAAGTGTGCGGCCCCTTTAGGGGGAGCCTGTCGGATCTGGTTCCAAACATGTCGATGTCGACGGGCGGACACTCCGCGAAGCGGTTCCCACAAAAAGCACTTGCCTGGCCTGGCTCCAAACATCGTCATGAACTGGAATGGATCAGAACGGTGTGGGCCGTAGCCTGCCACAAACGCCGGGGCGCATACAAAAGGAAATTAAGTGGAAAAGTATTCCACAGATTGAACGTGGAGTACAGAACAGATACCGACTCGCTGGGAGAGGTCAGCATTCCATCGGACGCATACTACGGTCCGTTTACCGGAAGGGCCGTCAGGCAATACTCGGTAACGGGAGCCAGATCCCATGACAACCTGATACGGGCGTTTGTCATGATAAAGCGATCGGCCGCCGTTGCCAACATGAAGACGGGAGTCATGGACGCGGAGCGCGGCGACACCATCGTCGAGGCCTGCGATCAGATTCTGGCTGGCCGGTTTGTGGACCAGTTTGTGGTGGATGCGATCAACTCAGGGGCGGGAACCGCCTTTAACATGAACTCAAACGAGGTGATCGCCAACGTGGCGCTGGAGATAATGGGCAAGGAGAAGGGACAGTACCAGCACCTGCACCCAAACGACCACGTGAACATGTCCCAGTCAAGCAACGACACGTTTCCCACCGCGATGCATGTCGCCATCCTGGAAAATCTAGTCCAAGCCGTGCAGGCAATAGATGCGCTCATCGGCTCACTCTCAAGAAAGGCAGAGCAGTTTGCGCCGTGCAAAAAGATAGGAAGGACGCACCTGATGGACGCCCTGCCGGTAACCCTGGGCGGCGAGTTTGCCGCATATGCCACTGCCATCACAAAGGCCAGGGACGCCATCGCAGAGGCGCAAAAGACGCTGGAGCCAGTGGCGCTTGGGGCAACAGCTGTGGGCACCGGGGCAAACACGCCAGAAGGGTACAGAGAGACAGCAATCACGGAGCTGGCAGAGATCTCGGGGCTTCCGCTGGTACCGGAGCAGGACATGCAGTACGCGTTGCAGAGCAGGTTTGCCGTCGCAAAGGCATCCGCGTCACTGCGGAACCTGGCGCTGGAGCTTGGCAGGCTCGCAAACGACATCAGGCTGATGGCATCGGGGCCCGTTGCTGGGTCTCTCGGAGCTTGGGATTCCCGCGGTGCACGCCGGCTCGTCGATCATGCCAGGAAAGGTAAACCCGTCGCTGGCCGAGTGCATGAACATGATCTGCTTTTGCATAATCGGGAATGACGCCGCAGTGGCCCACGCCGCCCAGGGCGGGCAGTTCGAGCTGAACGTAATGCTGCCGGGCATGCTAAAGTGCATGCTAGAATCAACAGACATGCTCAAGAACTTTCTGCCGGTCTTCTCTGCAAACCTGATCGACGGCCTGACCGCGGACAGGGGGCGCCTGCAAAAGAACATAGAGAACAGCCCGGTCATAGTCACGCTTCTTGCGTCCCAAGATCGGTTACCTCAAGTCGGCCGAGCTGTTCAAGGAGTCCCTGAAGACCGGCAAGACCATCAGGGAGCTGGTGCTGGAGAAGGGGATGCTCCGCAAGAAGAGCTGGATGAAATATTCGGGTAGAGATGGCAAGGATACATGTAGAGGCGTACGGGTGCTCGGCAAGCTCTGCCGACTCTGAGATGATCTCCGGCCTGATAGTAAACGGCGGACACACCGTGGCAGAGAGCGCCGCAGAGTCCGATCTCTCCGTCATAGTCACCTGCTCCGTAAAGGACGCCACGGCCAACAGGATGATCCACCGGATAAAGTCGCTGGGCTCGGGGCCGCTGGTGGTGGCAGGCTGCCTCCCCAAGGCGGAGCCCAAGACGGTGGAGAGGTTTGCCCCGGGGGCCAGCATGATGGGCCCCGGCTCCATCGGAAGGACGCTGCAGGTGGTCGAGTCGGCGCTGGGCGGAGTGCGGACCGTTGCCCTGGAGGACACGGACCTCTCAAAGGTTGGGCTGCCCAGGGTCAGGCTGAATCCCGCGGTCGGGATAATAGAGATCGCCAGCGGATGCATGAGCGAGTGCACGTTCTGCCAGACCAAGCTGGCCAAGGGCGGCCTCACAAGCTACCGCGTCGGGGACATAGTACGGCAGGCAGAAGCGGACGTTGCCGACGGCTGCAAGGAGATCTGGCTGAGCTCGACTGACAACGGGTGCTACGGCCTTGACATCGGCTCGGACCTGCCGGAGCTGATAGACGCGGTGTCCGCGGTGCCCCGCGACTTTATGGTCCGGGTGGGCATGATGAACCCCATGTACATGCCAAGGATAAGGGACGGCCTGCTCTCGTCCTTTGAGAGCGAGAGGGTGTACAGGTTTCTTCACGTCCCGGTCCAGAGCGGCAGCAACCGGGTCCTTGCGGACATGAGGCGCGGCCACACCGCGGAGACCTTCCGGGATGTGGCGAAGAGGTTCCGCAGAAAGTTCGGCAGGTTTACCATATCCACGGACATCATAGTGGGGTTTCCCACCGAGACCACCAGTGACTTTGAGGAGACGGTCCGGCTCCTGGAGGAGACGCGCCCGGACATCGTCAACCTCTCAAGGTACAGCGCCAGGCCCGGAACCCCGGCAGCGGAGATGGAGCAGGTGGACGTGGCCGAGGTGAAGAGGAGGAGCAAGCGCATCTTCGAGCTGTCCTGCCGCATCTCCCTGGAGCACAACAGGGAATGGATAGGATGGAGCGGGCCCGTGGTCTTTGGCGAGACGGCAGAGGACGGGGTCAGGGGGCGGAACTATGCGTACAAGCCCGTCTTCGTCGGGGAGCCCACAGATATCGGTTCTGTGCATACGGTCGAGATCACGTCTGCGACAAACCACAGCCTGGTGGGGACCATCAAGAGCTAAATAAAACGAATCCTCGGTTTGACTAAAGCTTAGTGATGGGCTTTTGTAGTTTATTGTGGAGTATATACCAGTGGCATCTCAATTTACAGAGCCTGTCCTGATTGTCGGGGTTGGCGGAGCCGGCTCCAAGCTGGCGCGGCAGGCCGGAGAGTTACTGGGGTATGACACCATGACAATCAGCCAGGACGCAAAAGATGCGGACATCAGGGTATCCACCGAGTCCGTGCTAAACCCGTCCGTGCATCTCTTGAGGGGGTTTGCCCTCAAGGAGACGCAGAGGATTCGGGACAGGCTGGACGGCTACGCCTCGATAGTTATGATATGCAATCTGGCCGGAAAGGACGGAGCCGCCATGGCCCCCGTCGTATCAAACATCGCAAGGGGCAAGAATGTTGCCTGCTTTGCGATAATGCCCTTCGGGTATGAAAAGGGCCGGATCTTTGCGTCCGGCGTCGCCCTGAAGCGGCTGAGGGCCGATGCTGACTTTGTTGTAGTGGTGGACAACGATGCCGTGCTGGACAGCAATCCGGATCTGACCCCCGCCCAGTGCTACGGGATCACCAACTCCGCCATGCTTCACGTTATATCATCACTGGAATGGCCAGAGATGCCCGGAGTCGGGATCGTCTCTGCCGGCCGCAGCAATCCAGACATGGAGACGTCCCTGCGGGACTCGCTGAAGGTCCTCTACGGAAGCACCCGCCCCGGCTGCATAAAGCGATCCATAGTCTACGCCATGGGAGGAAACGCCGTCCCGCTGGGGGCGCTCCGCTCGGTTCGGGACATGGCATCGGAGGTTCTTGGGGAGGGCGCGCAGGTGGAGATCTCGGCAAACTCTTCGGACGCGTCCGGAATCGTCATGGTGTCCTCGGTGCAGGGGGAGACGCGCTTTGACAGTTATGATCCCCTTGGGGTGATCCCGCCCGAGTCCACGCTGGACTGGGACGAGCCGGACTGTAGCATGGACTGCGGGCTGGGCTTTTATCAACTTGAATAAGATCTGATCCTTCGGCAGAACCAGCGGCAGGCCGTTTCACAATATCTGTACCGGAACCACGCTGCTTTGTAAGATACCTGTCTTGAACACTCTGCAAACCCGGACGATGCTGTGAGCTGCTGCCGTGCAGAGGATGCGGGCTACTCTGTCTTGGTCTTTGGCTGATCTGTCTCGGACTCTGGCTGCTCTGCTTTGGTCTCCGGCGGTTCCGTTTGAGGTCCTGGCTGTTCTGCCTTGGTCGCCGGCGGTTCCGCTTGGGGTTCTGGCTGTTCTACTTCTGGCTCTAGCGGTTCTGCCTCTGGTTCTGACGGTTCTGCTTCGGGCTCCGGCAGTTCTGCCACCCCTTCCTGCCGGGGATGGCGGCTGCTCTGGGAGCTCGGGCTCTGTTGGCTCCACAGCTGCAGGTGTCGCATCGGCTGCTGCCTCGTCCTTGTCGTACAGGTATACCAAGACAAATCCCTCATCGGTACGCTCCATTCCCACCCTGATCTTTCTTGGGGGGTGCTTTATTCCCCTCTTCCAGACATAATGTGCCACGTCCTCGCTTATCCGAACGCTATTGGTCTTCATGTGGTGCATGGTAAACTCCTTTATCATATTGATGGCGCGCTTTGCGCGTATATTGTTGGGCGAGAGCAGAACCTTGCCCAGGTTTATGGTGTAAATGCGCTCTGCCTCTTCGGACATCTAGCCGACCTCCACGTCAGTGGATCTCCAGTTTCTGCGTTTGGGATTGGTCTTTACGGTGCGCTTGGTTTTGGCTATCACCCAAGCTGGGACTGGGGATGTCTCCTTTGTCTTCTTGATAAGACGGATCTTTCTGCTAGAGGTCTTGCGAGCAGCCATAGGTTCACAAGCCAAAGGAGCTCTTTTTAAATTAATGGGAATTGATCTTATAGGCTCTGCCGGTTTGATCAGGGCCGCGGACAAAGCCTGCATGCGCCAACCGCCCGGTGCAATGGTCTGACCGTCCGCCCAAGCGATTCTAGGCAGGTTCATGGAATAAAAGAGCCACAGTAATTGCTTTATGATATTCCCCTTTTTAAAAAAAAGCGTGAGAACCCCGTCACCCAAAAAGTTGGCGTTACAGGGATATGGCGCCACTTTGCCCAAAGGCAGCACAGACTGGGCCAAGATATGCGTCAAATACCCGTGCAAGCGAATCCACATCTAAAACGCGGTCGGCGCCTTACGCCACCCTCAGAGCAATCTGCCTCAGTATCCTTGCAGATGCGCCCCAGATGATCCTGCCCCCGTGCTCAAACGTGTACATTCCCTCGAGGAGGCGGTGCTCCCTGGCTGGATCGTCTGCCATGGTCTTCAGAAGCGGCTCCAGGGGAATGCGCAGTATCTCCTGGACTTCAGGGTTTGCGGAGAGCGTCGGAACGTCGTCCAGAACCGCCACAAACGGCGATATCACAAAGCCGGAGTTGAGCGTGGTGACGCTTGCCAGCTGTCCGATGACCTGCTCCCGGCGGACTGCGAGCCCTATCTCCTCTGCGGTCTCGCGCAGGGCGGTATCCAGAAGATCCCGATCCCGCCCCTCGCGCTTGCCTCCCGGAAAGGAGATCTCGCCCGCATGTATCTTCAGGGATCTGGGCTTCTCGGTCATTATCACGCGCGGCTCGCTGCCGTATATCACCACCAGAACGGAGGCAGGCCTGTACCCCCCGCCGGCAGCCGCGGGGTCAAACCCCCCTGCCAGCGTGGACTTGATGAGACGCAGATCCACTACCCGTACCCAGGCGCCGCGCACTATTGAATTTGTCTTAAAAGTTTTAAGGGAATTAATCTTATGTGCGCCGATCAAAGGCGCGGCATTGCCCGCAGACGTCCGTGAATTCTCAGACGCATTCAATGTCTTCGGCATCTGGCATGGAGAAGGGGTTTTTGTTTATAGGACACAGCCGTACATTTCCAACTACTGATATACCTGTGTAGCACACCCACTACACATGACCGGCCGGCGGCGCCAGCCCAAGGATGGCAGCTTTCAGGACACTCTCACGCTGACCATCGCTGACGCGGTGGAGGCGGCCGCGGAGGCGGCCGACGACGCGGGCGTGGCGACCTACCAGACTGTACCAGGGAAGTCGGGCCTCAGGGCGGTCTTTATGGCCGCCCGAGAGGCGGTAGCCGAGACCGAGCCGGGGAATATCGGCTCCAGCGTCTTTGATACGGCGCTGAGGGCTGCGGTGGGCGCCGTAACCGACTCAAGCATCCCCTCCAACTACGACCGGATGCGCAGGGCCGTCATGTCCATCCCCGGCCGTCTAATCCGGATGGCCGCCCGGCAGGCAGCCAACGACCTGTTCGCCAAGATACCCGCCAAGGCGGGAAAGGCAGGTGACAGTCGCCTGCTGCGCAGGATGAGGGCTGCCGCCGTCAGGGCAGCCAAGGTCCGCCTCGGACGGGACGACGGCATCGCGGCGGTCAGGGCCGCCACCGACGGCGCCCGGGATATCGCCGACAGAACCGTCCAGATGACATCCGAGATAGTCCTGATCGGGGCGCCCGTGCACGCCGCCACGGCGGCCGTCTTCGGGGTGGCCATACAAGGCGTCCAGCCAGCCAACCTGGCAGAGGCCATCAGGGAAGCCTGTGAGGATCTGCCGGAGGTGGCGCGCCGGCACGACGATCTCGTCGTGGGTTTTGTGGCAGCGCTCTCCGCGATGATCGCCGCGGATGCCGAGTACCGACGCAAGTACCAGACCGCCGTCCGCGGCGCCGAGAAGCTGTCCCTGAACGAGGCCGCCGACCAGATAGTCAACATGATAACCGACAACACCTTCGAGGCGGTCTACATGGCGCTGGTGGCAGGCGCCTACGCGACCTCCGACGGATCCGCCTTCGAGTCGGGCTACGGGGGGGCCTTGGCGGGGGCCTGTGGGTTAAACCCCCGGCAGAGCCGGCAGGCCGGGATGGGCGGCATCCCCGATGGCATTCCCCCCGATGTTGAGGACGGGATACCCGAAGAGGTGTTTCAGGAGCTGCACCAGAGGCTGTCGGGCACTATGGAGTGGCTGTTTGCCTCCGAGGCCGAGCTGGCCCGCCAGAGGAGGTTCAAGAACGCACTGGACGTCGACTACAAAGCCGCCGCCTCCGGCCGCCGGATGGGCGGCATCGTCCACCTGTACGAGGTGGCCTACCGCGCAGGGTACGAGGGGGCTCGAGCAACCGCTGCCAAGGAGCCTGGCGACTTGCGCCGACGGCGGTAGCGCCCGCCCCCCTCCCCTAGCGGGGAATAGCGGCTGTGTCCTGGAGACACAGCCCCACAATCATCCGCCGGTGTCGTCCCGGTACAGGCATTCTTCGAGTTTTTGGGATTGTGGCATTTTTCGCATACCGCCGGCTTCAAAGTCTGTCCGAAACCGTAAAATCCAATCTGATCCAAGGGTGGTGCGCAGGCTCCCCCACGGGCGGCGCGACGGTTACCGCGCCTGTTACGCAGCCGTTGCAGTGAGCGACTCGTGCGTGAGCCTACCGTCTTTTACTTGCGATCGCGCGACCACCTCGATGTTGTAGCAGATGACGCAGGTTGCTGCCTTGCGGCTCTGCCGGGCGCGCCTGCGACTCCTGAGGTGGTTCCCGTACATTCTCTTGATTGCTCCAAAGACGGCCTCGATTATGCTGCGCTGGTGGCACTCGTCCATGAACCGGGCCAGCCCGTCCCTGCGCGTTCTGGCCATGTCGCCCCAAGCCTGGCTGCCCCCGTTCTTGCAGACGGCATTGGACTTGGGCCGGATGCGCGGCACCGTGCCCTTGTCGGATATGGCGTCGCAGATCTTCCTGGCCGGGTAAGCCGAGTCCAGGCAGAAGAAACCCGTGCCCTCTTCGATCCTTCCCAGCATCGGCCACAATCCTGTGATGTCGGAGGCGTACCCGTCGGTGACCGGGTAGTCTAGGACGGTCCTGGTGGAGACGTCGACGATGCTGTGCAGCTTGACCCGGCCGCGCTTGAGCCTGACCTAGTCGTGGCGGACGCTGAACCACCGAACGAACCTGTTGCTGGAGCGGCCTGTGCTGTCCCCGGCCAACGAGCCGGTCACCATGACGTCGCCGATGATCCTCGTGTGGACCTCCCGCAGGTAAGCCTCGGGAATCATGCCATAGGCGCGCCGGATGGTGCTCTTGGAGGGTATCCTGGGCAGCCCCACCTTCCGGACCAGATTCGGGTTGATCCTGAGGTGGCCCACCATCTTTCGGCAGGTGCGCGTCTCGGCATCCATGGGGATGCAGGCGACGGCCATGGACTTTGGCGGGTAGGCGGTCGTGCCGCCCGGTTCGGGTTTGGCCTGGTAGGGGTCGCCCAGATCCTCTACTATCCCCAGTATCGTGCCCAGTATGAGGCCCGGCAGATGCTGCTGGACGCGTTTTCTTTTTTTCATTGGGTCGGGCCGCGATCATTGGATCATTACGCCTTGCGATTTTGAGGGAGTATATGTCCGTAGGACACAGCCACCTGAGGATGTACAGTTTTAACGGAGCAGGCGACGAGACAGCATGTGGCCATAATCTACGAGATAAACCCGCCCAGGGTTACAGGAGAGCCAGACGACGATCCGGAGCCACGGATATCGGCGCAGCTGCTGCGGGTGGATGAGATCAGCCCGCTGTGCGACGGCATCCACGTGACAGACTCCGTACTGGGAACGAGGAGGGTCCCTGCAGTCTTGATGGCAAGGCGCATAAAAGAGAGGCACCAAAGCCTCCAGGTCACCGCCAGCATGCGGGTAAGGGACAGGAACATGCAGAGAATAGAGGAGCTGGTGGAGGAGTACGCATCGGCAGGCATAGACGGGGTACTGGTCCTGATGGGGGATCCGTCACAGGACGGCCGGGCCGACCTGGGGCTGGTTCCCAGCTCGGTGGCCGGCAGTCTCGTCCGATCCAGGTACGAAAAGAAGATCGCGTTCTACCTCTCGCTTCCCGCAAATCCCAACTTTTCAAAGATCCGAAAAAAGATCGATGCCGGGCCGGCGGGCTTTGTGACACAGGTGATCCACTCGGCGGATCAGGTGGAGTGGGTATGCCGCAGGCTGAAGCCGCAGGGATTCAGGATCATTCCGTGCATCCTTCTGCCCTCAGAGAAGAACGCGCGCTCGGCAGAGTTCCTAGGGCTTGACTGGTCCCCATATAGGAACAATCCGGCAGGGTTCATCACGCGGATTCACGACATGGCAGGGGACGTCCTGCTGACATCGCCAAACGACTTTGCCGCGGCCAAGGACACCCTTCAGAGGACAAAGTACTCCGCCTCGGGATGATGGAGAACGATCGCCGCGGTGGACTGCTCCGGGTCTATCTGCCCCGCCGAGGTCAAAGTCATTCCGGACTTTTCTGGCTCCAGCAGCTTCCACACGGCAAAGTGCTGCGACACGTCCGGGCAGCTGGCGTACCCCCAGCTGTACCTCAATCCTCCCCGCTTCAGCCCCAGCTCGGATATTATCCTGCGGTTTGTCCACTCCGCCAGGGCCTCCGCGGTCTGGACTGCCAGCCCCTGCAGGTACAGGGCATCGGCATACCTGCCCTCCTGGTCCCATTTGTGGGCGACGCGGGAGACGATCTCCCCCACCGTAACTGACTGGAAGGCTACCACGTCGTCCCTGCCAAAGTAGTCCGTGATGCAGAGGTGCTTTGGGCGGGTCGAGCGCGGAAAGTCAAATGTGACTCTGGCCGCCGGAGTAGTCCACCGTCAGCCGCTGGTCTTGGGCGTGGCACCCAAAGTACCCGTAGACTATCTGCGGCTCAAAGAGGTTCTCCCTTGTGATCCTGCCCTTCAGCTCCTCCAGTATTCCCTCATGGTCCTCCTGCGACTCGGCGCCGGCCTTTCCACGGAGCCCCCACGACATCTTGAAGAGCGCCCTCTTGTCCAGCAGCGGCCACACCTCGTCCATGTTGATTTCATCCCCGGAGAGCCGTATGGGCTCTGCCGTGACCGGCGGGACTGGGGGCCGCACCGGCGCCACGGAGCTCCTGGGCAGCGGCTGCGCGGGCGGTGTGGCCGCCGGGCCCTCCTGCCACCTCTCAAGGTCGCCCCTCCACTTGTCTAGAAGCTGCTGCCTTTGGCCGCTGACCAGCGCATCCATCGTCTTGAGCCCGTCAAACATAGTATTGCAGTAGAACACGCCGCCGGGATACACTCCCCCCTCCTTTGCGATCCGGTTGATAAAGCCGGAGTTGATTGCGGCGCCGCCGCACAGCACCGGCAGCGCCATGCCGCTCTTTCTTGCGTGGCTCACAAAGAGGTTCATCTGCTTTGATGTGGACACCAGCAGTGCGGACAGGCCGATGGCGTCCGGGCTTACCCGGTCCACCTCCTCAAGGAACCTCTGCAGCGGGACCTGCTTTCCCAGGTCGTATACCGTGTAGCCGTTGTTCTCAAAGATCGTCTTCACGAGGTTCTTGCCGATGTCATGTACGTCGCCGTACACGGTTCCCAGGACCAGCCTGCCCTTGCTGGAGCCCTCCTTTCGCAGAAGGTACTTCTCCAGCTCGGCGACTGCTGCCTTCATGCACTCGGCGGATTTCAGGACAAAGGGGAGGATCAGCTCGCCTGCGCCGAACCTGTCGCCGACTTCCTTCATTGCGGGCAGGAGATCCTGGTTGAGGGTCTGGATGGCCGCGCCATGGGTGACGTCCTTTGGGCGGTCGATCGCAAGGCGGCCGTCCCTCTCTGTAGTGTCCTGGCCGGGAATCTTCTCGGCTATCGCCGACACCACGTCATCCTCGATTCCGTCCTTGAGGCGGTTGATGATCCTAAAGTTGGATCTCCTTCCGGCGTCCCAGGAGGGATCCATCTTCGCCTTCCTTGCGGGCGCCGCCTGCTGCCCTGCCTTCTCAAAGTGCGTGATTACGTCGGAGAGCGCGTCAGGGTGGGTGTTGAATATCAGGGACTCGACGAGATCCCTCTCCCTCTTGTCGATCTCCCCGTAGGGGACTATCTCCCGGGCGTTTACGATGGCGCAGTCAAGCCCCGCCCTCACCGCATGGTACAGGAACGCGGAGTTGAGGATCTTTCTTGCGTACGGGGTCAGGCCGAAGCTGATGTTGCTCAGCCCCAGGACCGTAAACGAGTCCGGAAGGTGCTCCCTCACCAGCCGGATTCCCTCTAGGGTGTTCTTGCCGGCGTCCAGGAACTCCGGCTCGCCGGTTGCGAGGGTGAACGTGAGTACGTCAAAGACGAACTGGCCCGGCTCCAGGCCGTACTTTTCTCCCGTCTTGAGCAGGAGCCTGGCGGTGTCCAGCTTCTGCTGGGGCGTCTTTGCCATGCCGTCGGGGCCGATGCACAGAGCTATTGCCGGCAGGCCGTACCTTGCCATCAGGGGCGCAAGCCTGCGAAAGCGCGAGCCGTCGCCCTCCAGGTTGATGGAGTTGATGAGCGGCCTTCCGGGTATCTGTCGCACGGCTGCCTCGATGACGTCGGGATCAGTCGAGTCGATCACCAGCGGCGCGTCCACCACCAGGCTGATCTTCTTTACCAGCTTCAGCATGAACTCGCCCTCGTCTGCGCGCTCAGTTGTGGCGATGCACACGTCGATGCAGTGCGCGCCGTCCTCTGCCTGTATTCTTGCCAGGTCCACGAGGCCGTCCAGGTCGTCACCAAGCACCAGGCGCTTTGCCTTTCTTGAGCCCTGCGTGTTGAGCCTCTCGCCTATTATCAGCGGGGCCGGCGCCTGCCTGATCTCCACGGCCTTTAGCGCCGAGCTGACTCTGGGTATGAATCGCATATGGTAGATCCAGTCAGAATATTGCTAAAAACCTAGCTTCTGCCAGGCTCTTCGTCGATCAGCCTGCGGAGGGCCCTGATGTGGCCGGGGCCCGTCCCGCAGCACCCGCCTATGATGCGGATGCTGCCGCACTCCTGCAGCAGGTCCTCCATGGCGCCTGCCATCTCATCTGGGGTCATCCTGTAGACCGCGCGGCCCTGCTGGTTCTCCGGCATGCCGGCGTTTGGCACCACCAGCACCCCGTGCTCCTGCTCGTCCAGCCACTTCACGCTGGACACCATCTCCACCGGGCCAGTGGAGCAGTTCAGCCCGAAGATGTCTATCCCCATGCCTGATACCGTGGTGTACGCGGCCTGCACGCTGGTTCCAAGAAGCATCTTCCCGTGCTGGTCCAGTGTCGTGTTTGCGATTATCGGGGTCGGGGTCTTGGTGGCCTCTGCTGCGTTGTGGCACGCCTCCACTGCCAGCTTGATCTCCAGCACGTCCTGGCTTGTCTCGATTAGTAAAGCATCAACCCCGCCAAGTATGAGGCCGCGTGCCTGGAGCTCGAATGCCTGGCAGATCTCGTCCAGGGGCTTCTGGCCCAGGTCGGGATCATCGGAGCTGGGCAGGTATCCGGTGGGGCCCATGCTCCCTATCACGTATCTGGGCCTGTCCGTGTAGCCGGATGCCACCCCGGCTGCCAGCTGCGCCACCTCTTGGTTGAACTCGACCGTCTGGTTCCCGAACCCGTACTCGTCCAGCTTGATGCGGTTTGAGCCAAAGGAGTTGGTCTCGATGCAGTCGGCGCCGGCATCAAGGTAGCTCCGGTGGATCTGCCGTATCCACTCCGGATGGGTGAGCACCAGGCCGTCGTTGAAGCCGTCCTTGCCGTCTGGAAAGTCCTCGGGCTTGGGATCCAGCTTCTGGATCTCGGTGCCCATGGCCCCGTCAAAGAGCAGTATGCGGCGCTTCAGCGCATCCAGGAACGGTTCCTTTTGTGCCAACGTGTGTGTTGTGATACAGTCACTAATATTGTTAGGTTTTGGCATGTCCTGTACGGCGTACTGGCGATACAGCCAACTTCTGCGCTACGGACATGCCAGTTCTGGTTGTGCAGAGCAGCACTGCCAGACACGCGTCTGCTCAAACTGTCTTCATGCCCCGTACCGGTGCAGACCCTCCGTTCCAGCACGGACAGGTTTCCTGCACAGGACATACTGAGCCGTTGTGGGTTTAAAGGCGCTATCCCAGATACTTTAGAACCGTCCTGGAGCCGGGATGAAAGAGTATCTTCTTCTGGCAGTCATAGATCATTTTGACAACCGACTCCTCGTAAATCCGGTTTAATCGGAATCTGGTCTTTGCGTGGTGCTGCACTATGCAGATGCAGGAGATGTCGCGCAGCTGCCCGTCCGCAAGATCAGGCAGGACGGTAAAGTTTTTTTCGGTCATCGAGTTCTCTGCCAGGTACTTTTCCATCAGATCGCCATCAAAGTACGGGTCGTACGCATACACGTCATAGCCGTTGGCGGCAAACTCGCCGATGACCTTGAATGCCGGCGAGTCGCGCATGTCCTCGATGTCGGGCTTGTAGGCCAGGCCGCAGACCAGGACTGATCTCTTCAGGGAGCTCTCAGAGATCGCCCGGTCTATCGAGTCAAAGATATACCTTGGCACAAATGCGTTGGTCTGCAGCGCCTTTGAGATGGAGCCAAAGTCAAGCCCGAGCTTTTTAGCAGATTCCAGCAGGAACTGTGGATCCTTGGGTACGCAGTGGCCGCCGGCTCCCGCACCGGGATAAAACGGCATAAAGCCAAAGGGCTTTGTCGCTGCGGCGCCAATAACCTCGGACACGCTGATTCCCAGGCGGTCGCAGAGAACCGCAAGCTCGTTGACGAGTGACACGTTTACGAGCCGGAATGTGTTCTCAAAGGACTTTACGACCTCTGCGGTCTTGGCAGAGGAGACGCGCATCAGGTTTGAGTTGTTGATGTGGTGGTAGATTTTTTCTGCGATCGAGAATGTGGTATCGTCAGAGCAGTAAATTATCCTTGGAATGTTCTCAAGGTTCCATTTCCGGTTTTGCGGGTCTATGCGCTCGGGGCAGAAGGCCAGTCCGAAGTCCAGGCCCATATGATATCCCGAGGATTCGATCATTTTTTTGAGCTCATCGGTGGTTCCAACCTCGACGCTGCTCTCAATGATGACAAGGTCGCCTGCACTTGCAGATTTTAGAAAGTCCCTGACTGCCGCAACCACATGGACGCTGGAGTCTATGCCATTTCGCGGAACCAGGGTCGGGACGCAGATGATTCCGATCCGTGTATTGGGAGACTGCCTGCTCTCGGTATCCAGTGAAGGTATCCGCTACTCCGGTTCTCCAAAAAGCACCCTTCAGCTTGAGCTCGGAGTTGCACAGCCGGCTCTCAGACAGTCTTTTGATCCTGTCGGGGTTTGTGTCGATGCCCAGTAACATGGAACCTAGCCGAAGACACCCTGACTGACAGCGGAAATCCAACGTAGCCCAGCCAAAGATCTCTATGCGCGCCAGACGCGACTCGACGTCGGCCCGGGATTCATGCAGGGTTCTGCCGCTTGTGCTCTCCAAAATGTTTACAGCGGTCTTGATTGCGGCGGACTTAATATTTTGTGTGCACGCGGCCCAGGTGGCCGGATCTGGCCTGCAGGCAGCCTACCGCAGGCCCCATCGCGACATGACCTTGAACTCGAGCCGCTTGAAGAGCAGCCCGTCGATTATCATTCCCAGAGCCATGATCAGCACCATTATGGCGATCACCTGGGATACGTCAATCGTCTGCCTTCCCACATTCAGCAGGAAACCCAGTCCCAGAAATGAGAACAGAATCTCCGCCCCTATTACACCCCTCCAGGCAAAGGCCCATCCCTGCTTGAATCCGGATATCATGTAGGGGAATGCGGCCGGAATCAGCACGTTTGTGATGAGCTGGCCCTCCTTTGCACCCATGTTGCGGGCAGCCTCGACATAGTGGGGATCGATGTTCTTTACGCCGGTATACGTGTTTATTGTGACTGCAAAGACTGCACCGATCGCAGTTACAAACACGATTCCCGCATCGGAGACCCCGAACCAGATCAGCGCCAGCGGCACCCAGGCAATCGAGGGAATGGACTGCAGACCAAGAACCAGCGATCCTATGGTCTGGTTTACCGTCTCCACCCTGGCCATAAAGATTCCCAGAACCATTCCGCCGCATATTGCAATTGCCAGGCCGACGATCAGTCTCCACATGCTGGTTCCCATACCAAGCAGAATGCTTCCGTCGGCTATGCCGTAGGCAAGATCTTCTGCGACCTCATAGGGTGACGGGAATATCTCGTCCGGCCACACCCCCGAGTCTGCCACCCCCTGCCAGATGCCGATCAGTGCGGCATAGAATGCAATCTTCTTCAGCGTTGTCTTTTGCGGCTTGCTCTTCATTTGCCCTTCTTCACCTCGGGTCTCAGCTCGGCCAGGATGTCCTGTTGGTACTTCATCAGATCCCCGTCCTCCGGTATGCGCGGCCTCTTGTAGTCTATGGATATCTCTTTTTTTATCACAGACGGCCTGCCGCTGAACACTGCAACCCGGGAGCCCAGCACCACGGCCTCAGAGACGTTGTGCGTCACAAACAGGATGGTCTTCTTGGTTCTGGTCCATATGAGCTGCATCTCTACCAGCAGCAGATCCCTGGTCTGCGCATCCAGCGCGGCAAAGGGCTCGTCCATCAGCAGTACGTCGGGATCCATTACGAGCGCCCTCGCTATTGCCACGCGCTGCTTCATTCCCGTGGAGAGCTGGTACGTGTACGAGTCTGCAAAGTCTGTCAGCTGCATCATGTCCAGATACCGCCGCGATATCTCCGTGCGCTCGTCCTTGGGAACGCCTGCCATCTTGAGGCCAAACTCCACATTGTCAGATACCTTGAGCCAGGGGAACAGGGCGCCCTCCTGAAACACCATGATCCTCTCCGGCCCCGTACCGGTTACGGGCTTGCCGTCAAACAGGATCTCACCCTCGTCCATCGTATCCATGCCCGCGACAATTCTAAGAAAGGTGGACTTGCCGCATCCCGAGGGGCCCACCAGGCACACAAACTCGCCGTCCTCTACCTTGAGGTTTATCCCCCCCAGAGCCTTGAGCCGGTATTTGTCGTGCTGAAAGTGTTTTACGACGTTTCTTGCCTCCAGATTGACCATGAGCCGCTACATCTCCCTCCTCATGCCCACCATCCGGTGGCTCGTAGAAGATGCCGTCCAGGTTGTAGCCGTGCCTGCCCAGGTATCCCAGCGAGTCGGCCCTCTGTGCAAAGACCGAGATCGAGTCTGCCACGGGATCCGAGTAATCTCGATGTTGGAGAGCGCGGTGTCAATTATGTCATCTGGAAAGGAGCTTCCCAGCTCTCTGTCAGTGTATGCGTTGAAGATCATTCTTGCCTCCTGTGGATGTTGGTTGATCCAAACCTCGGCCTTTTTGTGTGATTCGATCCATTTCCCGACTATCTCAGGATTCTCCTCTGCGTATGCCGCCCTAGCCACCAGCAGCACCGACGCAAAGCGTCCGTCGGGCCACAGCTCCTCCTCCTGGAAACACCCTCTTGCCCCCCAGCTGGTCAACGAATATGGTGGCCCAGGGCTCCGGAACCCATGCCGCATCGATGTCGCCCTTGACAAACAGCGTATAGATGTCCGAGTTTGGCACGTTCAGCACGTACACGGAGCCGCCTTTCTCGGCCGGACGCAATCCGTGCTCGGAGAGATAGTGCCGCAGTGAGACATCCTGCGTGTTGGCTATCTGCGGGGCTGCGATCCTTTTTCCGGCAAAGTCCTCTGCGGATTCAATGTCAGAATTTGGATGCACCACAAGGCTTGCGCCACCGCTTGCGGCGCCGGCCAGGATCACAATGCCCCGCTCCTCGGACTTGATGAATCCGTTGACTGCGGGCCCGGGACCGACATACGCCATGTCAATCGAGTTTGCAAACAGTGACTCGATCACCTGCGGGCCGCTGTCAAACAGTTTTGGCGATATCGGGATATCTCCCAGGTTTTCGGAGAATATCTGGTTCTCCAGTCCCACTATGGGTATGGCATGGCCTATATTTGGGAAGAACGCCACCCTGACACGGTCGTGTTGGGGGTCGGTAGTACGGCCAACGATACTGCCACGGCTGCGACGACTATAACGCCTATTGCAATCTTGATTTTCATAAAACGCTGTTACAAGTGACCGATAAATAATGATCGGATTTTAGCTCAAGCTATAGCTATAGTGGCGCGCATAAGTAATTTCCTCAAAAATCTCCCCCACCACAAAAGCTTATAGATCTCCGGATCTTCCACCCACGACATGAACCGACTGGGGGAGCTGAACTCTGCAATACGCGCGGAAAAAGACTTGAGAGGTAACTGATCGGTCTCATGAAGCTAAATAACGTGCCACGGCATGTCGAGGGTAATTTTTTGTGCCGTCGGTGAGAAATTTTACGCATCACACATGCCGTGTGTTTTAGGTGCCCTGGTTACGCACGCCATGGGAAGTTTACAATGTCGCTGCATTGCACGATCAGACGGCGATGGCCGTTTGATTCTACGCGGGATCCGGCTCAATCTCTATATATTGTATTTTGCTAGCTTTGGCATTGGGATATTTCAGAGGCAAAGCCAAGAATTGGCTTTATCGGCATCCGCATTTACACGTATTTTATAGACAAAACAAGTTCCGGATGATCACCTCGCGTTTGAGGGGGCTGCCTGATTTTGTTATTATCGGCGCGCAAAAGTCCGGAACTACCTCGCTGTATGACTTCGTTGTCAGGCATCCAGACATCGCGCCCGCCGCTAAAAAAGAAATGCATTATTTTTCCCGACATTATGGGCTTGGCGAACTGTGGTATCGTTCCAATTTCCCAACCAACCTGTCAAGACGTAACTTTTACAAGAAAACTAACCAAAGACGCCTCAGCGGGGAAGCCAGCCCCACCTATATTTTCTACCCGACTGCCCCTAACAGGATGAAGAAGATCTTGCCTGACGTAAAGCTGATCGTGATCTTGCGCAATCCCGTTGATCGCGCGTATTCCCAGTATCACCACACTATGAGAATGAATAAGGAAACGTTGCCGTTTGAGAAGGCCATCGAGGCGGAAGAGGAGAGGTGCGCCGGAGAAAGAGAGCGGTTGGTCAAAGATCCATACTTCGTCCCTAGATCATACCAATTACATTCGTATATTGCCAGAGGTCGCTACGCGGATCAGCTAAGAAAATTGGTTCAGATATTACAACAGGAAGCAGTTTTTGATCTTGGCCACAGAAGACCTCCGTAAGAGCCCGCAACGGATCCTAGATCAGGTTTTTGATTTCTTGGAAGTGCCCCTCTCCCTCCGGATAGAAAATCTAAGGGATCTCAACGTTGGAAATTACAAGAAGATAAACGAGGGTACACGCAAACTTCTCATCGAGTACTTCAAGCCCCATAACGAGAGATTATACAAACTGCTGCAACGCAACTTTGATTGGGATATATGATGTCTTGCAATTCCCACACAGCTCCACACAATCCTCAAGGATTGTGAACTGGAACGCTTTTTTGATGGCCCACAACGAAGAACGCTACATATCTACTACTGTTCAGTCTCTTTTATCGCAGTCTATCCCACCAAAAAAAATACTCGTAGTTGATGATGGATCAACAGATGGCACATCAAAGATACTCGATTCCATGATGATTCAATGTGCGACAATCCAAGCACGCACGTTACCGGCCCATGAATCTGATCTATCGATCTTTGGATTTTTGGGCAAAACGCACCAACCTTATGATGGACGCATCACAGCAAGGAATCCCTGATTATGTCATATCTCTGGATGCCGATACTGTCTTGTCTCCCAAATACGCAGAATCGATAACTGCTCGTATGCAACAAGATGATGTAATGGTGGCTGCCGGGGACGATCCTGCGGAATCCCGCCTTTTACCAGGTGAATCAGGACTGGTGATTAACTGTGCATGGCTCCGCTCTGTACCTGCAATATCACTCCCTGCTGCAATCATAGTTGCATATTCTGCACTGGGTGGCCACCGCTCAATAGTGTATCACACAACGGAACAAGCACGACGCCAAAGACCGACAGGGTTTAACTATAACCCTGCCTCTTATTACAACAAAGGAGTGATACCTAAATGGTATGGACACCCTTGGTATTTTGCATTATACAAGACGCTCCGAACCAAACAGATGTCCATGCTTCGAGGTTACCGGTCATACAAAAAAGAGCAGTTGCCCCATTGCGTCCAACAATGGCTTTGGAATTTCAAACAAGAGTGACTTAAACAACTATTACACATAAAATCAAGTATGTTTCAACCAACCAACATTGGAACGTACATACTGCCTAGTCGTGGTCATAATGATTCGACGTTTTCTCCGTCAAAAAATCCACAAATAACCTAACCGGTCGGATGCGCGCCAGATTAGCACCAAAGCAAGATTCATCGATCGGCAGATCTCCTGCGCCACCCGTGAGCCATAAAACCGTCCAAAAACAGGCCGACGCGGCACCGGGATGTGTTACCGGATGAGGATTCCGAAGGGCGAGGCGTATCTACCGGCCATCCGACCGAGGTATCTGGAAGAGAGGATCGATACCTTGGGCTCCTGCAAGGAGAGGGAGATGCTGCTGGCCGCATACCGCAGAAGACGGGGCATGGCGATCACGGACATATCCGTGGAGATGCGCAGGCCAAGGACGACCATCCGCGGCTGGCTGGCACACGCGATGGAGCGCGGTCCTGATGACCTGTCCGACAGGAAGCTCCGGGCCGCCGGACCCTGCTGGACGAGCTGTCCCGGTGGTGGCTCTCGGAGCTGCTGGGCCGCGGTCCCAGGGGGGTGCGGATTCCAGGCAGGATCCTGGCAGTCAGGGACCATCCTGGAGCTGATCCGCAGGGAGTTTGGTATATCGTGCAGCCCGCGCACGCTACGGAGGATGCTGCACAAGATCAGGTTCTCGTACAGGAAGCCCAGACCCGTCCCGTACAACTCCGCCCCGGAGGCCGAGCAAGAGGAGTTCAAGAGGCGCACATCTGCCGAAGTGGGCAGACTGATCGGGCACGAATGTGCCGTATTCAGCGAGGACGAGGCGCTCCGGCGGCTGTCCGCGGTGGCCGACTACGGATGGTTTCCCACCAACGGAAACGAGACAGTCCCGACGGGATTCTCAACTCGGTGCGTCAGGATGTTCGGGATCCTGGGAAAGGACGGACACCACGTGCAGACAGCCGAAGCCACGAACTCGCGCACATTTGTGGACTTTCTAAAGTGGGTGCTCCTGAAATATCCAAAATTCGTGCTCGTCTTGGACAACGCCTCGTACCACAAGTCGGGAACGGTCATGACTATCTGGCGTACGTCAACGGGGACATCCGTCTGGTATTCCTGCCCCCGTACACGCCGCAGCTCAACCCAACCGAGATACTCTGGAGGGAGATCAAGCGGCCGTTGTCCTGCCGGTACTTTGAGTCGGAGGAGGATCTGGAGAGGGCCATAATGGAGATAGTCGGTGGCGGCGAGCTGAAGTACGTCAAAACAATGGATTACTTGGCTGCCTGAGATACCGCCTGCGGCAGACTGTCAGGATGTTTCTTGCGGATGTCCGCGCCGTAAGATGATGCCGGTTTGCAATCCTTCAACTGCCGCCGTCTTATTTTCACCCGAAACAAGTCGCCGCGACACCGGACTTCTTTGGCAATGCAGGACAGTTGCCGTATTTTGATGCCAAGATGTCGGATCTTTATGGCCTCCACCACGGATTACCTGAGACTTGATTCGTAATTAGCACTCGGGCATAAAATAGCGCAACTTTCGGCATAATCGTGCAAAATTTGCTTATTTGGAAACACACCTCTGTAAGTGTTTGACGAAAAAGACTTGATTTTTAATTGCGGATCATGTCCCTTGTCCACCACTACGCATAATCTCTGTTAATAATCCACATGGATATGATCGCCGCCATGTCTATTCGCCATTGCGACCTGGTGGAAGCGAATGGATTTTGGCATAGTCTTTTGGGAGTATGAACAACCCGACCTCCGTTTCCAATAACGTTTGCTGCTTCAGCCCAAGCTTCCTCTTGGCGCGTGCCATGAAAAGTCCATTCACGTATTGCCCGTGTCGTTTTGGCAGTTTATCGCCCTTGTACGATACGTAGCCCCAGAGAAAAGACCATCTGTGATTGTAGCGAAAAGTCCACAATGCCCACCAGAACGACAATCCGCTCATTCTCTTGTTGCCTCCGCGTAATTTCCACACGTTTGGGCGGTAGCTGATCCCAAACAATCTCTTGTACCGCAGCGGTATGGTAGTGTATACTACGGACGGATACCCGTCTATTGCAGATTCTACGACCAAGAAGGTCAACGCGTACGTGGGCAGCGTGGGATGCGTATTGAGCCATTTCACGTCAATTACCATTCCTGGCTCTATAGGTGAGGTTATGGGCATTACTGGATCCGTACCACATGTCACGGCAACGTTATCCAATCTCATCCTCTCGGTGATCTTCCACATATAGTCAAGCGGAATCTCCGTATCCGCGTCCATGTGCAGTACGTAATCCATACCTTTGGCCGCTTTCACGTATGAGTTCGTGTCGACGTGCTATGAAGGGCAGATCTGAATGCTGGGGCGAGTGCGGCGGAACGTATGTCACTATCACGTCGTCCATGCCGTCCAGTATCTGACCCGTAGAGTCAGTGGAGCCGTCATTGAGGACGTGAATGCTGGTCGGAGGCACGGTTTGGTTCCGTATGCAGGATACAGTATCTGCCACCATATCCTCTTCGTTGCGCACCATCATACACGCGCTCCATTTCAGGACATGTTTGCCAATACTTGTTCCGGATCCATCATTTAATACCATATTCTGGCACCATCACCAAAATAGTTCTGGCTTCCATTTATTCCTACCCTCCATATTGGCGTTGTCCAAACCCATAACAGAAAAGGTACGAGGCCACCACACCCGCACTTGTTAGTCAAAAATTGATTTTTTGGGCGCCGATATACGCCACGCGGCATCTTTCCATATGGGCGGCCGCAGGCTTGCATACAGGAAACTGGATGAAACGCTACGTTCTGTCACCGATGCCATGTCGGGCCTGAAGGCCAAAATCGATGCCGTGTGCAGATTGGCAAATCAAAGACCGTTGTGGCTGGCAGAACAGGCGGCCTGACGGAAACGGACCTGAAAAGTAGGGTGGGCAGGCCTGAAAAATAATAGCGGCCTCCTTCTCTGGCACCACAGTCAAACAGAATTATGCCACAACCCCGTGACATGCATAAGATCTATTGGGTAGCATTACTTATCCCAATCAAAGCTGCGTTTCAGTATCTTGGACAGCCTCTCGTTGTGGGGCTTGAAGTACTCGATGAGAAACTTGCGCGTGTCTTCGTTCATCTCCTTGTAATTTCCAACGTTAAGATCCCTTAAATTTCCTACTTGGAATGGGGACACTCCCAAGAAGTCAAAGACTTGATCCAGGGTTCGCTGCGGGTTTTTATGAAAGTCTTCCGTGGCCAAAATCAAAAACTGTTTCCTGTCGTAGCATTTGAACCAGTTTTCCAGCTGATCAGCGTAAATGCCCCTGGTAGGATACGGATGATCTATAACCGGTAAGGATAAAATTTTGATCTTTGACCAGCCGTTCACTCTCTTCTGCGCGCCATTTTTCTTCCGACTCGATGGCTTTCTCAAACGACATTGGTTCCATGTTTCTTCGTAACTGATCGGTCTCATGAAGCTATAGCGGCGATCATAAGTTCGTGCAAAACAATGCCGCTTTTCTGTTGGCAAACTTGAGTATGTCCAAGGTAAATCTCGCGGTTCTATAATACGTGGAGATTGCACTGCACATATCCGCGAAAGTCTTGTAATATTCTGAGACGAGCAAGACCTGTTTTCCCTGGCGCCAGCATTTCTCTACCGCATTGAGGTACAGCGATCCTTTTGGAAGGTATACGATCTTGATGTTCTTGTTTTCCCGCAGCAGCTTCTTGACAGATTTTGCGCGATGTGGAGAGGCCCTGTCCACTACCGCCACTACCTTTCCAAAATGCCTCTGCATCGCCTTGAGATACTCGATAAAGGTAGGCGCGTCGAACCGATCGTATGTCCGAAAGAACTGCCTGCCGTCTTTGGCTATGGCGCCGTACACCGCGACCTTCTTGTGGCTCCCCGTGTACGGCACTGCTATCCGCTTTTCACGTAGCGACCAGTACTTGCGCCCGGACACCGTGTCGTGTATGAAAAACGCCTCATCCCCCATGACCGGGACAAATCCGTCCTTTTCCAGGCGTGGAACTTGCTTTTTGAAGCGATATTGCCAGTTCTGGACGGCCTTTTTGCCTGTCCTGTTGATGTGAACTCTCTGCGACTCCTTGGGTGACAGGTTGTACATGCACATGATCTTCCTGATGTATGTGATATGCAGTTTTGTGCCGGTCTCTTCATGTATGCGCTTTTGCAGTCCTGCCGGAGTGCACTTGGGCTGGACCGTCTTGTTGATTATCTGCTCTATCGTTTCGCGCGGAATCCTTCGCGGCCTGCCGCTCCGGGGAAGATCCCGGAGGCCCTCAAGGCCTCCTTCGTCATACCGGTGTAGCCAGTTGCGTACCCATCTGGCGGATCGCATGAGGTGGGCGGCGGTCTCGTCTATGCCCGCCTTGCGCGCATAGACCATGTGCACCGCGAGCATTCTCGCAGCCACCATGGGATCTTTCTCCTTCCTGTATGCCTCTTTGAGTTCTTCCCGCTCTGTTTCATCCATGTTGTGCCAAAGGATGAGGTGATCTACAAAGTTTTCGGTTGGTGTATTTTTCTTGGAACGAACTTTGGCGTGTCGCTATAGTTGTCGATGTCCAGTGAAAAGTGTAGCCTGTCGGTGTTGTAGTACTCGACATAGTCGTCCAGACCATCGTAGTGCCATATTTCCTCCCTAATGCTCCTGTGGAACCTCTCCAGTTTTCCATTGGTCTGCGGGTGATATGGTCTTGAATTGATCAGCTCTATGTTGTGGTTCAGCAGCTCGTTCTCAAAGAGGGTCGGAGTCCAAGTGCCTGTCTGCTTCTTGTGGCCGCTCCTGTCGACGATGCACGAGCCGTTGTCGGACAGGATAGTCGCCGGCACGCCGAACCTGCCAACTGCCTGCAGGAGCACCGCCACCGCGTTCTCTGAGGTGGCCTCCTTGAACAATGCCGCGCCCGTAACGCACCTAGAGACATCATCAAGATGCGTGATCAGGTTCAGATCCTTCATGCGCGGGTCCTTCATCACATGCCAGTCAGTATGCCACATGGCATTCGAGTACAGGCGCTCGTACCTGACCCACTTGTGCTTCCTCGACTTTACCGGAGAGTCGATGACTAGGCCGTTGGACTTTATTATCTGGTATACGCGAGAGTAGCTTATATCGTGTCCCTCCTTCTGAAGCCTCTTGGCTGTCCGTAGCACACCCTCCGGCTTGCGTCCGTGAACGTCTAATACCATATTGGCTTCCTCGTCGGACGGTGGGAGATCTGCCGGTCGTCCTGCAGGCTGCTGAGCATGGATCGAACCGATCCTGTTAAACTCGGCCCACAGCCACTACACATGCCTCTGGGTGACGTTGATCTCTTCTGCGACCGCCTTAGTGTCTTTGTCCCTCTCCAGCTGCCTGACGGCGTATCGGATGGCCTTGTCGGTCAGGCGTACTGGCATGGGGTGTCTGGACTTGTGTAGCGTAAAATACTCTTGGGCAGTACGTCGGACTCTTGGCGTGCGACATAATTTCTGTACAATAGAAACTAACTACTGCGCGTTAAGACTTTATATCTCAGCACCGGGCACGCATCATGGACGTGGGCTTCGTGGGACTCGGAAAGCTTGGCCTTCCCTCGGCGCTTGCAATAGAGTCCAAGGGACACACGGTCAGGGGCTACGACATAAACCCGGAGATCGAGGGGTACATCAAGTCTGGCGGTATACCGTACCTTGAGGAGGAGGTGTCCGAACTACTCCAGAACACACGACTCAAAGTGCTCCCCCTGAAAGATGTCTTGGAGCAATCAGAGATAGTGTTCGTGCCAGTCCAGACACCACACGATCCGCTGTACGAGGGAGTCACGAAGCTCCCCACCACCACGGCCGACTTTGACTACAGCTACCTCAAATCCGCCTGCCGGGCCATATCAACCGAGCTAGATCGAATGAACCAAGACAGGATCATCATTATAATATCCACGGTCCTGCCGGGCACCATAAACCGTGAGATAAAGCCCCTCCTGTCACCGCGCGTCAAGATGTGCTACAACCCATTCTTCATAGCGATGGGAACCACCGTGCATGACTTCCTGCACCCCGAAATAGTGCTGTTCGGCGTGGATGACGAGGGGGCCACCAAGAAGGCAAAGGAGTTTTACAGTACCATAACGGACGCGCCTTTCCACGAGATGAGCATAGTCAACGCGGAACTGGTGAAGGTCAACTACAACACCTACATATCCATGAAGATCAACTTTGCCAACAACCTGATGGAGGTATGCCACAAGATGGGAGATCAAGGGGCCGACGTTGACGTGGTGATAAACGCGTTGTCTGACTGCACAAAGCGCATAATCAGTCCTGCATACATGCGAGGAGGGATGCCAGACGGCGGCGGCTGCCACCCACGCGACAACATCGCCTTAGCAGATTTTGCAAAGAGGCACGGCCTGTCCAACGACATATACACTGAGAGCATGATAGTGCGCGAGCACCACACGAGGTGGTTCGCGGACATGATAAAATCGTACGACGCACCGAAGGTCATACTAGGAAAGTCCTACAAGCCGGAACCAACCTGACCCTCGGGAGCCCCTCCGTGCGGCTCTACAACGAGCTTGTAGGTTGCGGCGTGCCTGTCGTAATGTGGGATCCGCACGTGGACGGCGCGGAGGTGCCAGAAAGCCTAAGGGATAAGCCCGCTATGTTCTTCATCGGAACCAAGCACAAGTTCTTCCAAGATTTTGAGTACCCTAGCGGCAGCGTCATAATAGATCCGTTCGGCTACATAAGGCCACGGGAAGGAGTCACCCTGCACCGTCTTGGCAGGCAGTGATACTGCCATCGAGAGGATGCGACGGGCAAGCCCTGTCTGATGTGCTCCATGTGCCGGCTCAGGTGCCGGATCTTGGCAGCATCCTATAGCTGCACGCAAAAATTCACTCTAAATTTTAAGCTACCAAGCGAAAGATTGTATGCCCTTAGGCCCGTGTCCAGAATTTCACTGCCGGTGTACATTATTAGACTACATATCTTATTGAACACGAGATTCACGAGTCTTCGTGAGACCGTCTGAGGTATCGCTCCTGCGCAAGGAGCTGGTAAAGGTAACTACAGAGACAGGAACTCGCAGAAAAAGATGGCCGAGCTCGAGGCCGGCCTCACCAAGAGGATAATGCTCCTAGAGATAGAAAACGACCTCCTGAGGCTGGAGCTTGCGGAGCGCGACAGGAGGATGGAAAAGTGCGAGAACTCCAATGTCCCTTCATCCACTGATTCGTTGTACAATGCAGAGCGCACCGCCTTCCGAAAGCGGATGGAGAGGGAGGATGCGGACGAGTGGCAGGACGGATCTGAACCGAAGGACGAGGACACGACCTGCAGGAGGCCGCCGGCAGGGCACGCGGGCGTATCGCATGACAACAGGGCCAAGAGGACAGGCACGCTGCATGTGCGCTCCAGCAGGACTGCAAAAGTGCATACATGAAGAGACCGGCACAAAACTGCATATCACATACATCAGGAAGATCATGTGCATGTACAACCTGTCACCCAAGGAGTCGCAGAGAGTTCACATCAACAGGACAGGCAAAAAGGCCGTCCAGAACTGGCAATATCGCTTCAAAAAGCAGTTTCACGCCTGGAAAAGGACGGATTTTCCGTCATGGGGGACGAGCGTTTATCATACACGACACGGTGTCCGGACGCAAGTATTGGTCGCCACGAGGAAAGCGGATAGCCGTGCCGTACACGGGAGCCACAAGAAGGTCGCGGTTGTACGGCGCCATCGCCAAAGACGGCAGGCAGTTCTTTCGGACATACGATCGGTTCGACGCGCCTAACCTTTATCGAGTATCTCAAGGCGATGCAGAGGCATTTGGAAAGGTAGTCGGCGGTAGTGGACAGGGCCTATCCTCCCATCGCGCAAAATCTGTCAGGAATTGCTGCGGGAAAACAAGAACATCAGATCAGATACCTTCCAAAAGGATCCGCGTACCTCAATGCGGTTAGAGGAATGCTGGCGCCGGGGAAAACAAGTCCTGCTCGTCTCAGAATATTACAAGACCTCTCGTGACATGTGCAGTGCAATCTCACGTATTATAGAACCGCGAGATTACCCTGGACATACTCAAGTTTGCCAACAGAAAAGCGGCATTGTTTGCACGACTTATGATCGCCGCTATAGCCCCGCTTCGCGGATCTTGCATCGGCAATGGCTTTATGTTTGTAAGGTTGTCTCCTGCGATATGTCGATTTTGTACTCCTAATCCGAACAGATACACCACCCTCTATAGCGACACGTCCAAAATTCGTGCAGAGTGAAGCAGACCTAGTTATTTTCACAAACCTAGGTCCTAATGGCACCACAAGCTAATGCTAAAAACCCAACATCTCCTTGAACCAAGCCGCGGCTGCGCTTGCGACAACTCTACGTCATAGCTCCTGCGAATCGCGCCTCCCGTGCCACCGCCACAGCCTGTTGTACGTGTTTTGATTCCTTTATTGCGAGCTCTCTGGACGATGTCTTTTCCATCTTTACCGCGTTTACGGAACCGCCGAACCTCCGCTGAGCGACGAGAGACACGATCTCCACCACCACCGCCGGCCGTAGCCGACCCGCCTACTTTTCCATCCTTCTGGTCTGGACTGGCGCTCGCACTCGCCCATCGCGGCCGCGCTTTTCGGGCGGGATCGCCACCAGATTTGCCAGCTGATCTTGGGCGGCCAGGCCGCAGCATCCTGCCCACCACATCCGCCGGACATCTGTCTTGTTGGCGTTCTTCTTTATCCTGATGAGCCGCACTCTTCCCAGCCATTACTTGCAGTATTCAATCACTCGCCGCTCGTAATCGTATCCTCATCTTTCCGCAGGTGCTCTCATCACAGGACTGCCCCTCTCCAGGCAGCACTGCAGGCAAAAGGCAGCATGTCTCGTACACCGTTCTGCGGATTCGCCGCGGTGTCTGGTGGCCCTCGTGCCCGTTCCCGCTCCTGCGTA